>JARQOC010000001.1:89722851-89797433 GCA_033576535.1 Allobates femoralis
AAAAAAACATGGAGACCACGCGGGAGCCTACACTAAGTTCAGACAGTGACTCTGCGACTCTTCAACTCCTCCTCCATCTGATTTATTAGAATGACCACAAAACTATGCACCTGGAAGTCGACCAGGAGGAACCACATCCAGCATGATCCTTCGCTTACAGGTAGGGGTCCAAAATTAGTCGTAAACATTTCTGACTATACTCTCTTACCCACTGAACTTTTGGTGTTGAGTGCATTTCAGGTGGAAAAAGATCTTCGAACGTTTTACAGATCAATCAGACTGAAAACACACTTTAGCCTAGGGGTTCCCACCACACAGAACATAACTATACCACCTAACAATTCTACTACCATAACACTGAGTTTACTAGGCCTACGTAACCCAAGCAACTTTACTCCACCTCGCACTTACTTAGATAGGGAGATTAAAGGTCTAGTTCATGACCAACGTATCATGCTCCTCCCAATCCACAATTACTGTACAGGGCTATCAATAGTTTGAAGAACAACACCCACATAATAATCAAACCGGCGGACAAGGTAGGTGCCATTGTGGTCATGAACAAAGATCAGTACCTTACAGAAATAGAACGACAACTCTTAGACTCCAACACATATCAAAGGATTGATAGTGACCCATCATCTAAAATACGGAATAAAATTAATATGGTCCTAGAGAAATATACGAACAACAACACCATAGACAACAAGACAAAAAGTTTCCTCAATAACCTACATCCAATAACACCAGTGTTTTACGTACTTCCTAAAATACACAAAAATCTGGAGAACCCACCAGACCGCCCCATTGTAGCCTCTACCCACTCCATTTTGAACCCATTATCCATCTATTTGGAGAAATTACTAACACCCTTGACGAAACAGAAAAAATCCTTACTGATAGACACAACTGACTTCTTGCAGAAAATCAGATCCATTGACCAGATACCCTCCCAAAGCTTCCTCACACGTCCTTTGATGTAAACAGCCTTTACATCTCTATATCACATGAAAAAGGGGTAGAAGCAGTCAGAGATACTCTCAACAACACAGACTTTAACCAAAACAAAATTGACCTATGTATTGACCTCCTAAACATAGTTTTGAGAGATAACTTATTTTTGCATGGTGACACTTTCTATATCCAAACCTGCGGGACAGCAAATGGTTCTAACGTGGCACCAGCCTATGCAAATCTGTATATGGATGCGCTTGAGAATTCATACACCTATCCCAATGACCTATTCCTGCTGCATGCACGCTGCTGGTTTAGGTACATTGATGACATCTTCTGCATATGTAAGGGTGATGAGAGGAGTCTTTTGAATTTCCACAGTTACATCAATTCCATAAGGCCAGAACTGAAATTTTCCATTGTCTAGACCAAGCCATGATCACTTTTTTAGATACTAAAGTTCTTAAAAACCTTGATGGGAAACTCTCCACGGACTTATACACAAAATCAACGGACTGTAATGGCCTCTTATTATATAACAGTTGCCAGCCTAAAAACCTCCAGAGACAGTGTACCTAGATCGCAGTTCAAGAGACTAACTAGGATAGTGTCAGATCCAGACACAAGAGACGTCGAACTCAAGGAAATGAGTCACAAATTTACTGAGAGGAACTATCCAGGCAACCTCCTTAAAATAGAAATCACACAAGCATGAGCAGATTCCTAGGAACCACCAATACAACTAAGCAAAAAAAAGAGACTACCCTTTGTCCACCAGTATCTCTCTCCTATATACAAGGTACAAAATATAGTACGCAAACACTGCACCCTACTAAATCGTGCATATCCAAACATTAAAGCATTGCCAAGTCCTCCAATCATGTTTACTAAAAGATCAAAAAACCTCAAGGATAACTGAACCGCCCCAGGGCCGTGGGGTACTCGGTTCCGGGCGTTGATTCACGGGGGATGTCACAGGGGCCTGTGCTTGGTCTCGTGGCCCTGGTGGTCGCATAAAAAAGTCAGTGAAAATAATACAAATAGTTTGTGATGTCACCTAAGGTTCCGGCATGGTTACCGGTGCTGCGGATCAGACCTCCGGGGTGATGGTAGGGCAGCAGAATGGTTACCCTCCCCACAGGTGGAGCGGGATCCCCGAGGCAGTTGTAGTAGTTTTTACACAGGAAAGCAGCTTACCATATGACTCAGTCACTTTTCCTTCTACACGGCAAGTATGCGGCTCTTCAGGTGAGGGAAATAAAGTACGTCACACAGTCTTTAACTCTGAACGGGTTTACTTGCAGTACTTCAAGCAAATTCACATATGTTACAGTCACTCGGATCTCCCTCTGGCCTGGGTAGTCACGAGGGAACCAGGATGACTCACTTAGGACCCTCGGTGGTGTGCCTGCCGTTCCTTGCCGGTCCTTCACTGTGCTGCTTTCTCCTCACTACCATGCAGCGCCACCACGCGCAGAGCCTCGAGCCAGGTCCCATGGGTCTTCAGTGCCGGGTCTTTGGCCACGAGTTCCTGAAGAAGCTCGGGTCATCCTGTTTAATGGCTCGGGGTTGAACTCCCACACCGTGTTCAGAGCCAGTTCTTTGCCTGGGACCAGACCCTTCTGGTCGGCATTACCCAGGTCCAGATTCAGGCGCACCGCAATGCCTGGTGCCCGTCTCTAACTGTCTGACTGACTCCCACCCATACACTTTTCTACTCACCTAACTCCTCCCAAGGGACTGGGTTCTCCTTACAGCGGGTCCACCCACCATCCCCTACTCTAGGGTGTGTATAAATGGGTGTTATGAGGGTCCCTTATTCACCATCCCAGTTCCCTTGGCACAGGAATACCACACACTCTTATTTGGGTGCAGTACCTCTACGTGGCGTTCCGACCAGTGGGGCACCACATAACCTCATTAGGGCAGGCATAGGAAGCACCAAAAAAACTCTCCAACAAACATACAACATAATAGAACAGGTACTTATACATGTCTAAACTGTTCCTCATGTTCCAACGTAATCAAAGCTGAAACCATAATCCACCCCAGATCCGGTAAAACTTACAAGATCAAGGACCTATACACCTGTGCCACCAAATCTGTAGTGTCCTTAGTCAAGTGTCCATGCTGACTTATCTATGTGGGGAAGACAACACAAGCAATCAAAGACTATATCTCCACCCACAAATCCACAATACGATGCAACAAAACTTGCCTACCATTACCACATCATTTTAAGGAGGCCAAACAAACGGTGGCCCAATTAAGGTTTCAGGTCATTGAAAAAGTTGAAAGACCCAGGAGGGGTGGAAATCACATTAACTTATTTAGGGACAGGGAATATTACTGGAACTACACTCTTGATACCTTGGCCCCTAGAGGCATGAATTGGGAAAAAGACTGGGTGACTTAATCTAACCACCTTCTCAACAAACTCTTTCCGGTTACCTGAAAATATCCTCCATCCCTATCCTTCCCAGCACGGTAAGACATATACCATATAGGCATTGTTAACTGTTATTGATTTCATCGCCCTTAATCCATAGATACTCTCCTACAGGTTGGGCTCCTACTTGATTGTATATATTATGTTTCTGCATAATCATATATAACTCATTATATGCAAGTGATGTCTGGATATACACTAAATATTGGATATGATCATCGCTGTGTTTATATTCTACAGTTGTGGCCAAAAGTATTGACACCCCTGCAATTCTGTCAGATAATACTCAGTTTCTTCATGAAAATGATTGCAATCACAAATTCTTTGATATTATTATCTTCATTTAATTTGTCTTCAATGAAAAAACACAAAAGAGAATGAAGCAAAAAGCAAAAGATTGATCATTTCACACAAAACTCCAAAAATGGCCCAGACAAAAGTATTAGCACCCTCAGCCTAATACTTGGTTGCACAACCTTTAGCCAAAATAACTGCGATCAACCGCTTCCGGTAACCATCAATGAGTTTCTTACAATGGTCTGCTGGAATTTTAGACCATTCTTCTTTGGCAAACTGCTCCAGGTCCCTGATATTTGAAGGGTGCCTTCTCCAAACTGCCATTTTTAGATCTCGCCACAGGTGTTCTATGGGATTCAGGTCTGGATTCATTGCTGGCCACCTTAGAAGTCTTCAGTGCTTTCTCTCAAACCATTTTCTAGTGCTTTTTGAAGTGTGTTTTGGGTCATTGTCCTGCTGGAAGACCCATGACCTCTGAGGGAGACCCAGCTTTCTCACACTGGGCCCTACATTATGCTGTAAAATTTGTTGGTAGTCTTCAAACTTCATAATGCCATGCACACGGTCAAGCAGTCCAGTGCCAGAAGCAGCAAAGCATCCCCAAAACATCAGGGAACCTCCGCCATGTTTGACTGTAGGGACAGTGTTCTTTTCTTTGAATGCCTCTTTTTTTCTCCTGTAAACTCTATGTTGATGCCTTTGCCCAAAAATCTCTACTTTTGTCTTATCTGACCAGAGAACATTCTTCCAAAACGTTTTAGGCTCTCTCAGGTAAGTTTTGGCAAACTCCAGCCTGGCTTTTTTATGTCTCGTGGTAAGAAGTGGGGTCTTCCTGGGTATCCTACCATACAGTCCCTTTTCATTCAGACGCCAATGGATAGTACAGGTTGACACTGTTGTACCCTCGGACTGCAAGGCAGCTTGAACTTGTTTGGATGTTTGTCGAGGTTCTTTATCCACCATCTGCACAATCTTGCGTTGAAATCTCACGTCAATTTTTCTTTTCCGTCCACATCTAGGGAGGTTAGCCACAGTGCCATGGGCTTTAAACTTCTTGATGACACTGCGCACGGTAGACATAGGAATATTCAGGTCTTTGGAGATGGACTTGTAGCCTTGGGATTGCTCATGCTTCCTCACAATTTGGTTTCTCAAGTCCTCAGTTCTTTGGTCTTCTTTCTTTTCTCCATGCTCAATGTGGTACACACAAGGACATAGGACAGATGTTGAGTCAACTTTAATCCATGTCAACTGGCTGCAAGTGTGATTTAGTTATTGCCAACACCTGTTAGGTGCCACAGGTAAGTTACAGGTGCTGTTAATTACACAAATTAGAGAAGCATCATATGATTTTTCTAACAGTGTCAATACTTTTGTCCACCCCCTTTTTTATGTTTGGTGTGGAATTATATCCAATTTGGCTTTAGGACAATTCTTTTTGTGTTTTTTCATTGAAGACAAATTAAATGAAGATAATAATACCAAAGAATTTGTGATTGCAATAATTTTCAGGAAGAAACTGAGTATTATCTGACAGAATTTCAGGGGTGTCAATACTTTTGGCCACAACTGTATGTACAGTATGTCACAGTTTATCTAGTAGTTTTGATTTATTAATACCATCTATTCATTACTGCCATCCACAGCACTTTACCATCTTCACCTCTTCCCTCCTCTAACCACCACACAAAGATCTCCTTTTTCTCTCTAGGAATATAACATCCAACGGATAAAAAACACTGTCCGGTCACCTAGCAACAGACTAACATGACACAACCATCCGCGTATGCCCCGAGCTATGTCAAACCTCCGGACCATGTGACCACGTCACATGACCGGCCGCAACCCAGTAACCAATACATAATAAACAAACGAGGAGCGCACGGCCTACTGCGCACGTGTGGTCATCATCACTGTTCTGGGTCACTTGACTGCGTCACATGGCCCACTGGATCTGAATAAAAAGTGTTGCACAGAGCCCTGCCACTCATTTAGCTATTATGCTATTACATTTACATATAGTGTGTAGTGTTGCAGCAGATTCTCACTTTAATGTACATGATTTTTTTTTTGCTAGCACCTACACAAAAGGTGATGCCAGTCATTCCTTAATTATTAGCATGACTATTTTTGACTGTGCTCCCTTCCCCCACCCTGTAGCCATGTCTGGTGGCCATCTTATAGTAGCCAGGTCCAGGACAACCCCTCAGTGCAAGTTTTATTTGCGTACAGAGGCATAAAAACCCACACATGCAGCATTTTACCACTATAGAGGCACACGGTTAGGACCCGATAAGACGAGAAACACCTTGACACGGTTATCGGGCACTTTCGCAGCGGCCGTTGCTAAAGCTAAGTTTTCTGTAGTTTCTTTATAGTCTCAAGCAGGTTCTGCCATGTCTTTTTTTCACATATCTGTATTAGCTGTGCACAGAACCCTGCCACTCATTGTAGCCATAATGCTATTACATATATGTGGCTCCCCACTGGTTGGTGCTCCAGGGAGGGGTACTGCACCCAGACCAGCGTGTGTAGTATACCTGTGACCAAGGGATAAGGATGTTAATCTGGGGTCCTCACCCTACGCATTCACACACCCAGAGCCAGGGGATCAATTGGTTAACCCGTTGTTAGGGGACTGATCCCGGTGGGTGGAGTCTTAGGTGGGTAGTGAAGCGCGGGAGTTAGTGAGCTGTTTGTCAGGAGCAGTTTGTGAGGGAAGCTGAAGAAGAGGGGAACCAGCGAGTGGCACAGAGAAGGGCACCAGAAAGGACGGTTACCCAGACTGAAGGGGGATCCTTGGGTGTCAGTTAACATCCTAATCTGGTCCGGAACGGCACCTGGTCTGGAAGGACTCAGTCCATCACCGGAGGAGCGGCTCCGAGGTAGTGTGGGCGTTTACCCTCAAGCCGTAGAACTGGAGTAACGTGGGCTACTTAAAGAGCTGCAGTCCAGCCCTGGCTTTTTCCCACAAGACCTGCAAAGGGTAAGGAGCCCTTAGAGAAGGAAACTCTCGTAAAGCCCGTGAGCGGGCGCCGGGCTCTGTGCAGGGTAGTACAGGAAGAGAAGGCGTGAAAGGACATTGAGGACAGAGAAAGAAACCAGCAGGAACACCACTGAGGGCCTCAGAGAGACATTTCATCCTCTGGTGACTACCCAGGCCAGCTACCCGTGACTGTATACCTGTAAGCTGCCTGAAAGTTACCAGTAAACCCGTGCAGAACTTGAACTGTGTCTGGTGTCTCATTTCTATCATGCCGGATAAATTGCATTCCAGTCTCATCAGCAGAGACTGCATCCACCTGCAGAGCCGCCTCCCTGTGTGAATTCTCCATTCTTCCATTTTGGCCCGGGGATCCTGTTCCACCTACGGGGAGTGTCACCATCTAGCTGCCCCATCCATCTTCCACGGAGGCCTGCAGCAGCGCCGGTATCATTACCGGACACCGTGGGTGGTGTCACATTTTTAAACCCTTTTTCAGCGATCACCAGGGCCACGGGGCCAGGCACAGACCGCCCGTGACTACACCTTTATTAACGCCCGGGACCGGGTACCCCAAGGCCCTGCGGTGGGTCATATATTTATAGTGCATAGTGATACAGCGGATTCTCACTTTAATATGCATGATTTTTCTTACTAGCACCTTTACTCAAGATGATGCCAGTCATTCCTTAATTATTGCATACTGATAATGTCTTGAAACAAATCCTAGAAACCCAGAATATGATCTCATCCCACTCACAGCAGTAGCTGAAAATCAGTCAATTTCTGGTACCGCTATGAGAGGATGTTGCAGAGGATTTTAAAGGGTTTAAAGGGGAGTAATAAAGATGAACACGAGGATTGTCACTGTGTTTTTTTTTTTAATGATTTTTTCACAGTGTGGTGTAATATTTATTATTTACTTAGAGATTCCTAATGAATGAGCCTAACACTGGTCTGACATTAGGAACCTTGGGCTTAGGGACAGCTGTCAATACAAAGCTGGCATTAACCCCTCTATTACCCAGTTTGCCACCACCACAGGGTAGCTAGGAGAGTCGGGTACAGGTTCAGAAAATGGCACTTGGACGAATGCACCATTTTCTAGGGCAGCTACAGGCTGCAATTTACAGCCGGGGGGGGGCGGGGGGAATGGGGTAGGGAGCAGAATGCTTGGGCCTCCCCACACTGAGGATTCCAGCCCCAGTTGCCTAGTTGTGCCTGTACAAGAGGGCTTCCCTGCATTTTGATTACCAGACAGGTAAAACTAGGCAGCTCAGGGTTGGTGGAAGCCAATACTTGCCTGCTGTACCTGTGCTCATTAACAAAAATCCAATAGAACCCCATCAGTGCAAAGTAATGGATATATCTAAGGTAGATAGATAAATAGACTGATAGATAGACAGGCAGATAGGGACAAAGATCTCGGATTGTGTCTGCAGTCAGCTGATGCGATTTCCATGGTGACATAGTCAGCTGACTGTGTCACCATGGTAACCGCAGACTGGACCGAAGCTCTCAGTGCCGTAATTATGTCCTCGGAGCTTGTGCTATAGGATGCTTCCTATGGGGTACTCGGGAGTCGGGCAGGTGCTGTTACACTGGGGTATCACGGTAGTCGTGACCCTGTCCCGTGGCCTGGGATCAGTCCAAAAAGGGGTATATTTACAGGGGATTTGTCGTGACGCCACCCGGGGTATGTGGTTAATAGAACCACCGCTGCCGTATTCCTGCTGGGGACGGTGACTTGGGGCAGCGTGGATGGAAATCCCTCCTCCGGTAGGGCTGGAGGGTCCCCAGGGCAGGAGGGATGGTTTGGATGGGGCTTTGCAGGAGATTGTGATTCACACAGTCACTTACTTTTCTGCAGCTCTCCACAGTCAGTGCTGGCTGTCCTGGTGCTGGATGTGGTACACTTGTGTAAGAAAAGCAGTCTTCAGCTCTGCAGGTGGGATTTTGTTGCTGGGCATAGGATAATAGACGTAATTAATAGTGTTGAGCGAGCATGCTCGCCACTACTCGGTACTCGCACGAGTATCACTGTACTCGGGCGACTCGCCGAGCACCGAGTAATCTCGCGATACTCGTGCTGTGCTCGTGGTCGTCATCTCTCCATGTTGGCGCTCTTTTGAGAGCCAGCCCACGTGCACGGATTGGCTGACAGACCACTGCAATGCCACAGCCCTGTTAGTTGTGGCATAGCAGTGATTGGCCGCCCTGCACAGCGTCACCGAGCCTTTATAACTCCCGGCGCGCTGTGCTCGGCACACAGCCATCCAGACAGTGAGTGTAGGGAGAGTGTCTGCTGCTGATTAGGGACAGATTTGCGGCCCTCATAGGTAGATCCGGATCAGGGCTGCAAACTGCTGCTGACCACAACAGTCTTTCTCAGGACTAATCTAGGAGGACATAGGCAGGGTGATCCAGATCGGAGTCCAAGATTTCCAGTGACCAGAACAGTCCTTCTCAGGACTAATCTAGGAGGATATAGGCAGGGTGATACAGATTGGAATCCAAGCTTTTCTGTGACCATTAGAGTCACCACACTCTTGTACTTAGTACCTTAATACAGGTTAGGGACTAAAATCCTCTCTTCAAACCATTACAGTCACCAGACAGGTGTACGTACTACCTTAATACAGGTTAGGGAACTAAAATCCTAACTCTTGTCATCAAAACAGTCACCAGACAGGTGTACGTACTACCTTAATACAGGTTAGGGACTAAAATCCTCTCTTCAAACCATTACAGTCACCAGACAGGTGTACGTACTACCTTAATACAGGTTAGGGAACTAAAATCCTAACTCTTGTCATCAAAACAGTCACCAGACAGGTGTACGTACTACCTTAATACAGGTTAGGGACTAAAATCCTCTCTTCAAACCATTACAGTCACCAGACAGGTGTACGTACTACCTTAATACAGGTTAGGGAACTAAAATCCTAACTCTTGTCATCTCAACAGTCACCACACTGTTGTACGTCATAAGTTTCTACAAGTTAGGGAACTAAAATCCTAACTCTTTTCATCTCAACAGTCACCACACTGTTGTACGTCATACGTTTCTACAAGTTAGGGAACTAAAATCCTAACTCTTGTCATCTCAACAGTCACCACACTGTTGTACGTCATAAGTTTCTACAAGTTAGGGAACTAAAATCCTAACTCTTGTCATCTCAACAGTCACCACACTGTTGTACGTCATACGTTTCTACAGGTTAGGGAACTAAAATCCTAACTCTTGTCATCTCAACAGTCACCACACTGTTGTACGTCATAAGTTTCTACAAGTTAGGGAACTAAAATCCTAACTCTTGTCATCTCAACAGTCACCACACTGTTGTACGTCATACGTTTCTACAAGTTAGGGAACTAAAATCCTAACTCTTGTCATCTCAACAGTCACCACACTGTTGTACGTCATACGTTTCTACAGGTTAGGGAAATAAAATCCTAACTCTTGTCATCTCAACAGTCACCACACTGTTGTACGTCATAAGTTTCTACAAGTTAGGGAACTAAAATCCTAACTCTTGTCATCTCAACAGTCACCACACTGTTGTACGTCATAAGTTTCTACAGGTTAGGGAACTAAAATCCTAACTCTTGTCATCTCAACAGTCACCACACAGTTGTACGTCATAAGTTTCTACAAGTTAGGGAACTAAAATCCTAACTCTTGTCATCTCAACAGTCACCACACTGTTGTACGTCATACGTTTTTACAGGTTAGGGAACTAAAATCCTAACTCTTGTCATCTCAACAGTCACCACACTGTTGTACGTCATAAGTTTCTACAAGTTAGGGAACTAAAATCCTAACTCTTGTCATCTCAACAGTCACCACACTGTTGTACGTAATAAGTTTCTACAAGTTAGGGAACTAAAATCCTAACTCTTGTCATCTCAACAGTCACCACACTGTTGTACGTCATACGTTTCTACAGGTTAGGGAACTAAAATCCTAACTCTTGTCATCTCAACAGTCACCACACTGTTGTACGTCATAAGTTTCTACAAGTTAGGGAACTAAAATCCTAACTCTTGTCATCTCAACAGTCACCACACTGTTGTACGTCATAAGTTTCTACAAGTTAGGGAACTAAAATCCTAACTCTTGTCATCTCAACAGTCACCACACTGTTGTACGTCATAAGTTTCTACAAGTTAGGGAACTAAAATCCTAACTCTTGTCATCTCAACAGTCACCACACTGTTGTACGTCATATGTTTCTACTGGTTAGGGAACTAAAATCCTAACTCTTGTCATCTCAACAGTCACCACACTGTTGTACGTCATAAGTTTCTACAAGTTAGGGAACTAAAATCCTAACTCTTGTCATCTCAACAGTCACCACACTGTTGTACGTCATACGTTTCTACAGGTTAGGGAACTAAAATCCTAACTCTTGTCATCTCAACAGTCACCACACTGTTGTACGTCATAAGTTTCTACAGGTTAGGGAACTAAAATCCTAACTCTTGTCATCTCAACAGTCACCACACTGTTGTACGTCATAAGTTTCTACAAGTTAGGGAACTAAAATCCTAACTCTTGTCATCTCAACAGTCACCACACTGTTGTACGTCATAAGTTTCTACAAGTTAGGGAACTAAAATCCTAACTCTTGTCATCTCAACAGTCACCACACTGTTGTACGTCATACGTTTCTACAGGTTAGGGAACTAAAATCCTAACTCTTGTCATCTCAACAGTCACCACACTGTTGTACGTCATAAGTTTCTACAAGTTAGGGAACTAAAATCCTAACTCTTGTCATCTCAACAGTCACCACACTGTTGTACGTCATACGTTTCTACAGGTTAGGGAACTAAAATCCTAACTCTTGTCATCTCAACAGTCACCACACTGTTGTACGTCATAAGTTTCTACAGATTAGGGAACTAAAATCCTAACTCTTGTCATCTCAACAGTCACCACACTGTTGTACGTCATAAGTTTCTACAAGTTAGGGAACTAAAATCCTAACTCTTGTCATCTCAACAGTCACCACACTGTTGTACGTCATACGTTTCTACAGGTTAGGGAACTAAAATCCTAACTCTTGTCATCTCAACAGTCACCACACTGTTGTACGTCATAAGTTTCTACAAGTTAGGGAACTAAAATCCTAACTCTTGTCATCTCAACAGTCACCGCACTGTTCTACGTCATACGTTTCTACAGGTTAGGGAACTAAAATCCCAACTCTTGTCATCTCAACAGTCACCACACTGTTGTACGTCATAAGTTTCTACAAGTTAGGGAACTAAAATCCCAACTCTTGTCATCTCAACAGTCACCACACTGTTGTACGTCATACGTTTCTACAAGTTAGGGAACTAAAATCCTAACTCTTGTCATCTCAACAGTCACCACACTGTTGTACGTCATACGTTTCTACAGGTTAGGGAACTAAAATCCTAACTCTTGTCATCTCAACAGTCACCACACTGTTGTACGTCATAAGTTTCTACAAGTTAGGGAACTAAAATCCTAACTCTTGTCATCTCAACAGTCACCGCACTGTTGTACGTCATACGTTTCTACAGGTTAGGGAACTAAAATCCTAACTCTTGTCATCTCAACAGTCACCACACTGTTGTACGTCATAAGTTTCTACAAGTTAGGGAACTAAAATCCTAACTCTTGTCATCTCAACAGTCACCACAC
This sequence comes from Allobates femoralis, assembly GCA_033576535.1. Taxonomy (NCBI): domain Eukaryota; kingdom Metazoa; phylum Chordata; class Amphibia; order Anura; family Aromobatidae; genus Allobates; species Allobates femoralis. The sequence goes on from JARQOC010000001.1 coordinate 89,735,212, forward strand.
TGTTGTACGTCATACGTTTCTACAGGTTAGGGAACTAAAATCCTAACTCTTGTAATCTCAACAGTCACCACACTGTTGTACGTCATAAGTTTCTACAAGTTAGGGAACTAAAATCCTAACTCTTGTCATCTCAACAGTCACCACACTGTTGTACGTCATACATTTCTACAGGTTAGGGAACTAAAATCCTAACTCTTGTCATCTCAACAGTCACCACACTGTTGTACGTCATAAGTTTCTACAAGTTAGGGAACTAAAATCCTAACTCTTGTCATCTCAACAGTCACCACACTGTTGTACGTCATAAGTTTCTACAAGTTAGGGAAGTAAAATCCTAACTCTTGTCATCTCAACAGTCACCACACTGTTGTACGTCATACGTTTCTATAGGTTAGGGAACTAAAATCCTAATCTCCTGTGACCTCCACAGTCACCAGACAGTTTTCGCTCTATACAGGCAAAATGCGCAAAGGCGTTGGCAAGGGCGTTGGCAAGGAACAAGGAAGTGGACGTGATGGTGGTGCAGGCAGAGGCCGAGGTCGTGTGCAAGCACTCATTTCGCAACAACAAAGGGCCACATCTCCTCGCTCGCACGTCTTGTCCCAAATTCTTGGGGCCCGCAGCAGTACACCACTGTTGAACCAAGACCAGTGTCAACAGGTTGTTACTTGGATAGCGGATAATGCTTTAAGTCAGATGGGCACCTCCACAAACACCCTGTCTTCCGCACGGTCACTGTCAGTAGCCGTGATACTGCACCGCACATTTTCCAACCTGATCCTCCTTCCTACCACCTGGCCGAGTACACGTCCACGGACATTTCAGATCCCACACTAGGACACTCGGAAGAGCTGTTCACGTATCCATTCGCAGAATCTGGCCTGTCGCCACCTCCTCTTGAAGTGGGTCATGAGGAGATGGTATGTACAGATGCCCAAATATTTGAGCAGCCGCGTTATGACGAACGGAACGTTGTCAAAGTGTCTTAACAAGGGGTGGACGATGATGAGACACAATTGCCAGGAAGTCAGGAGGAGGATCAGGGTGCGGAAGAGGAAGACGACGTGGTGGATGATCCAGTAGCTGACCCTACATGGCAGGAGGATATGCAGAGCGAGGACAGCAGTGCACAGGGGGAGGGAGGCGTAGCATCCCAACAGCCAGTACGAAGCAGGGTTGCGTCCGCAGGCAGAAGGCAGGCAACCGTTCCCCGGAACAACAACACGACTCAAGGTGCCTGTGCAAATGTTCGGTCTTCCTGAGTCTGGGAGTTTTTTAAGTTGGCTCCAGAAGACTCTAAAAAGGCCATTTGCCACACCTGCCATGCCACTATCAGCAGGGGTACGAAAACTAGCAGCCTGACCACCACCAGCGTGATCAGGCACATGTCAGCCAAGCACCCGACTTTGTGGGAAGTACCACAGAGTCGAGGAGCGGTGCGTGCTGATGTCACTGCTACGTCTTCGGCTGTTGTGCATGCAAGCCAATCCCCTGTCCATGCTGGCCGCGAACAAGCCTCCGGCCCAGCACCTGAAGTTGCTGAAGCACAAATTACACCACCATCAAGCACGTCCTTGTCCCAGCGCAGCGTTCAATTATCCATTCAGGAAACATTTGAACGCAGGCGCAAATACGCTGCCAATGCCCCACATGCCACAGTCCTCAATGCTCACATTTCGCGACTCATAGCGCTAGAAATGTTGCCTTTCCGTCTGGTGGAGACGGACGCATTCCGCGACCTGATGGCGGCTGCTGTCCCACGTTACTCGGTCCCCAGCCGACACTATTTCTCCAGATGTGCCGTCCCAGCATTGCATAACCACGTGTCCAACAGCATCACACGTGCCCTGAAGAATGCTGATTCAGCCAAAGTCCACCTAACCACTGACACGTGGACAAGTGCTTGTGGGCAAGGCCGCTACATCTCCTTGACGGCACACTGGATTAATATTGTGGAGGCTGGGACCCAGTCTGACCGAGGGACGGAACACGTCCTTCCCACACCAAGGATAGCAGGCCCTACCTCTGTCATGGTTTCACCGACACTCTACAGCTCCGGAATGTCATGCTCTTCAGCCTCCTCCTCCTCCACCTGCGCATCCTCATCCACTGTACCCTCCACACCAGTCCCAAGCTGGAAGCACTGCAGCACTGCCTCTGCAAAGCGGCAACAGGCTGTGCTGAAGCTAGTCTGCATAGGTGACAAACCCCACAATGCAGAAGAGGTGTGGACAGCTCTGAAACAGCAGGCAGATCACTGGCTCACACCTCTGAACCTAAAGCCAGGAAAGGTCGTGTGTGACAATGGCCGGAACCTGGTGGCAGCTTTGAGGCGAGGGCAGCTGACGCATGTTCCATGCGTGGCCCATGTGCTCAACCTGGTGGTTCAGAGGTTTGTGAAGTCATACCCGGAGGTGTATGACCTGCTGGTAAAAGTTCGTCGTCTGTCTGCACATTTTCGCAAGTCACCTGCTGCTTCAGCCGGCCTTGCAAGCTTTCAGCGCCGTTTGCGTCTTCCGGCCCACAGACTGGTGTGTGATGTCCCCACGCGTTGGAATTCAACGCTGCACATGTTGGTCAGGATATGTGAGCAGAAGAGGGCACTTGTGGACTACCTGCATCACCTAAGCCGTCGGGAAATGGGTCAAACTCCACACATAACACCTGAGGAGTGGAGATGGATGTCGGACCTATGCACCGTCCTCCAAAACTTTGAGGACTCCACCAAGATGGTGAGCGGCGATGACGCCATTATTAGCGTCACCATACCACTACTCTACCTTCCAAAGCGGTCTCTGCTGAAAATAAAAGAGGATGCATTGCAGGCAGAGCGCGATGACTTAGAGCAAGAAACTGTAGTGGGTGTGGGTGAAAACACACAGCCCAGCCTCATGTCATCACAACGTGTAGTGGAGGACTATGACGAGGAGGAGGAGGAGGATGAAGACATGGAGCAACTCTCAGGCCACATTGGGGATATGACATGCACACCAGTCATACCCTCGATTCAGCGTGGCTGGCCAGAGGACAGGGGAGATGAGGAGGAGGAGGAGGAGGAGGAGGACAGCATGTTCAGTCATCGTGTTGGTCTGGATACTGAAGTGATGGCTGTTAAGAGTCTGGCGCACATGGCTGACTTTATGGTAAGCTGCCTGTCTCGTGACCCTCGCGTTCAGAACATCTTGGCCGACAATCAGTACTGGTTGGCAACACTCTTAGACCCACGCTACAAGGAGAACTTTATGTCTCTCATTCCTGAGGCGGAGAGGTCAGCCAAAATGCTGCAGTTCCAGAGGGCCATAGTCAGGTAAGTTGTGAAATCCTTCCCCTCACAAAACGCTAGCGGCATAGGTCAGGATTCGATGGACAACCAAGGCGTACGGCCGAGAGGGGCACAAGTCCAATCCGCCAGAGGCAGGGGAACTGTCTTTACGATGTGGGACAGTTTTCTCAGCCCCTCACGTACCACAGCCCCTGACGTGCGGGGTAGTGCCACCAGAAATGCTAAGTTCGGGCAGATGCTGAAGGAGTACCTTGCAGATCGAACAACTGTACTGCGAGATTCATCGGTGCCTTTCAATTATTGGGTCTCCAAGCTCGACACGTTGCATGAATTGGCTCTCTACGCCTTGGAAGTCCTGGCCTGCCCTGCCGCTAGCGTTTTATCCGAGCGTGTTTCCAGTGCAGCAGGTGGAATCATCACTGATAAACGCACCCGCCTGTCAACTGAAAATGCGGACAGGCTCACTCTGATCAAGATGAACAAGGGTTGGATTGGGCCAGACTTCACCACACCACCAGCAAATGACAACTGAATTTAATTTTGTTATTTGAATTTGACATGTACCTCCACTCACCCATGGGTACACACTTCCGTACTTTGGCTAATCGCTGGACTGCTACTCCTTCTCCTCATGTGACACCATGATGAGCGTTAGAATAGTTAGGCTCTTGTTTGAGGTATACCCGCAGTGGTAAATTTTTTAGCCCATTCTGTTAGAATGGGCATTACAACGACAGGAGACCCGCTCCTTTTCAATGGGAAAAATGTTTTTAGGTACTCCTACACGTCTCTATCCAGGGACAAAGAGGAGCCTCCCAATTTTTGGCGGCCCTGACAAAAGGGCTATACTACAATACACCCTGTTCTTCTTAACAGGCCCTCCTGCACGTCTCAATCCAGGGACAAAGAGGAGCCTCCCAATTTTTGGCTGCCCTGACAAAAGGGCTATACTACAATACACCCAGTTCTTAACAGGCCCTCCTGCACGTCTCAATCCAGGGACAAAGAGGAGCCTCCCAATTTTTGGCTGCCCTGACAAAAGGGCTATACTACAATACACCCTGTTCTTCTTAACAGGCCCTCCTGCACGTCTCTATCCAGGGACAAAGAGGAGCCTCCCAATTTTTGGCTGCCCAGACCAAAGGGCTATACTACAATACACCCACTTGAGGGTTACAGGCCCTACTACATGTCTGTAAGCATGGGTCATTGTTGAACCTCCCAATTTTTGTCTGCCCTGACCAAAGGGCTATACTAAAATACACCCACTTGAGGGTTACAGGCCCTACTACATGTCTGTAAGCATGGGTCATTGTTGAACCTCCCAATTTTTGGCTGCCCTGACAAAAGGCCTATACTACAATACACCCACTTGAGGGTTACAGGCCCTCCTGCACGTCTCTATCCAGGGACAAAGAGGAGCCTCCTAATTTTTGGCTGCCCTGGCCAAAGGCCTAGGCTTAAATACACCCACTTGAGGGTTACAGGCCCTACTACAACTCTGTAAGCATGGGTCATTGTTGAACCTCCCAATTTTTGGCTGCCCTGACCAAAGGGCTATACTAAAATACACCCACTTGAGGGTTACAGGCCCTACTACAACTCTGTAAGCATGGGTCATTGTTGAACCTCCCAATTTTTGGCTGCCCTGACCAAAGGGCTATACTAAAATACACCCACTTGAGGGTTACAGGCCCTACTACAACTCTGTAAGCATGGGTCATTGTTGAACCTCCCAATTGTTGGCTGCCCTGACCAAAGGGCTATACTAAAATACACCCACTTGAGGGTTACAGGCCCTACTACAACTCTGTAAGCATGGGTCATTGTTGAACCTCCCAATTTTTGGCTGCCCTGACAAAAGGCCTATACTACAATACACTCACTTGAGGGTTACAGGCCCTACTACAACTCTGTAAGCATGGGTCATTGTTGAACCTCCCAATTTTTGGCTGCCCTGACCAAAGGGCTATACTAAAATACACCCACTTGAGGGTTACAGGCCCTCCTGCACGTCTCTATCCAGGGACAAAGAGGAGCCTCCCAATTTTTGTCTGCCCTGACCAAAGGGCTATACTATAATACACCCACTTGAGGGTTACAGGCCCTACTACATGTCTGTAAGCATGGGTCATTGTTGAACCTCCCAATTTTTGGCTGCCCTGACAAAAGGCCTATACTACAATACACCCACTTGAGGGTTACAGGCCCTCCTGCACGTCTCTATCCAGGGACAAAGAGGAGCCTCCCAATTTTTGTCTGCCCTGACCAAAGGGCTATACTAGAATACACCCACTTGAGGGTTACAGGCCCTACTACATGTCTGTAAGCATGGGTCATTGTTGAACCTCCCAATTTTTGGCTGCCCTGACCAAAGGGCTATACTAAAATACACCCACTTGAGGGTTACAGGCCCTACTACAACTCTGTAAGCATGGGTCATTGTTGAACCTCCCAATTTTTGTCTGCCCTGACCAAAGAGCTATACTAAAATACACCCACTTGAGGGTTACAGGCCATCCTGCATGTCTGTATCCAGGGGCATTGGTGAACCTCCCAATTTTTGACTGCCCTTGCAAAGGAAGATACTACAATAGACCCAGTTCCTCAAAATGGGCACTTTATTTCTAGACAGGGCTTCATGTACGTCTCTTGTCAGGGTGATCGGAGTGTCGCACAATGTTTTCACGTAAAATCTTTTATGTAATCACAAAAAGTGACATACACCAGCTGTATCTCACTATTGGGAATGTGCCCTTAACATTTCCACCATAAATATTCATTTTGGTGTCATTTTGGAAGGTTTTCTGGACACTCCGTAAAATTGGCGTGAAACTCGGACAACATTGTTCACAGCTGTGACTTTTCAGTGAGAAATGCTTCCAGGGGTCTTCCCCATGGTGTTGCCATGTCATTTCAGCACTCTTCTGAGACTTTTGTGACATTTATAGGGTTTTTCCAGGCAGCCGGCAGTCATTTCATAAAAATACTCGTGTCTCCCATAGGATAACATTGGGCTCGTTACTCGGGCCCAGTACACGAGTACCTCGGGACGCTTGGCCCGAGCTTCGAGCACCCGAGCATTTTAGTGCTCGCTCATCACTAGTAATTAACACACACAGGCTCCTGATGCCATTTCTCAGTCTCTTTACTGGAGTTGAAGTAGTTGTTACAAGCTGTCCCTGGAGTCTGGAGAGCAGTTCAGGGTATTTTTCACCTGGCCGGGTCGTATTGGCTTACTCACTTTGTTTGCGTAGTGGCCCTGCAGTTGCTTCAGCTAGGCTGCCGACCCTGTCTCTATCTGTCTACCAGTATGACAGGCAACTCGAGTCCTTCACTTTTCCACCCCACCCGGGAAGTCAGTGTTTCTGGATTGTATATGTTGCTGTGTCCCTGGCACTGGGTAGCTGGAGAATCTGGAGTCCCCCACTTTCCGGTCTTGACTGCCGGTGTGTCTGAACCTGCACAGTTTCGGACGCCGGTGTCCGTTCTTGTGGTGTTCCTCTTGCAGATGGGAAGCACGGGTGACGCAACCTCCCGGTAGATTTATGTCTCTCTCCTCTTTCCTCAGACCTTAGCCTTAGGCCTGGTGATCGTTGTGGAACTCTGAGATGGGCTTAGCACAGCCCTTTCACACTCAGGTCCTCTGCACAGGTCTCACTGAAACTGCACTGTGCTCTTCACAGCCCTTCTAGCTACTGAACTGAACTTGTTGCTTCTCAGACCAGAATATAAAGGAAGCTCACCCTGAACCCGGGTTTGGTCTCCTCCTTCTGGCCTGGAGGTTTTTGTGTTGTTTGGGTGTTGCCTGAGTGGAATACCCATTATTGCTCTCTGGTGACACCTAACAATGGTGACACTGTGGCACTGTGATCTGGGTTGCCACACTTTTTTTTTTTAAATCATTTATTTAAATAAATAAATAAAAAAATTGACTCCACTGTAGTTTTCACTGCCAGCCAAGGTTAAACTAGGCAGCTGAGGATGGCAGCCTGCAGGAGTCTGCTTTACCTGTGCTGGCAGTGAAAAATACAGTGAATTCCTACGCATTTTTTCCATTTTTTATTCATTTATATTACACACTACGAGGGCAGGCTGGTTGCCAGGGGCGGGCTGGCCCAGGTGGCAGGGGGGCAAGTGCCCCCTGGGCTGGTGGTATAGTCCACATCTAGGGCCGCCCCCTACAGAAACGGGCTGGCCGCGGGCGTCGCTTTGCGGCCGGCACATGACGCGAGACGGCCCGGCCGCGGGAGTTGCTCTGTGACGCTGGAAGTCTCTGATCAGGTAAGGGCTGATAGCACCCAATCCCCCCACCCCCCCGCTTTTCAAGTCAGACCTGACAGCACCAACCCCCCCCCCCCCCCCGCTTCTCAAGTCAGACCTGACAGCACCCCCCCCCCCCCGCTTCTCAAGTCAGGGCCGGCAGGGCAAATCTGCCACCCGGGGATGGAGGCTCCAGCCAGCCCCTGCTGGTTGCCATATGCTAATGTATATGACAAGCAAGCACAGACACAGTACAGATTGTGTGAGTGCAGTGTGAGTGCAACAGCCAATCAAAGATGCTCTCACATCTGTGATTGGCCTTTGCAGTTCAAAGCAGTGAATACTTATGAAGCTTAATGGGTGGTCCCTGAAGGAAGCAGCGAAAGAGCTGCAGACTGGTAAGCTTTATCTATAGCTATCTGTTTGTCTATCTATCTATCTATCTATCTATCTATCTATCTATCTATCTATCTGTCGTCAGCTGACACTATTTTACCATGGTGACACGGTCAGAGCCGACCATATCACCATGGTAATCATCTCACTCGTATCCGGCATAAAGCTGGTGCTGTGTGTGGCACTCCACTGGTCAGGCGTCACAGTTGGGGTACTGTACCCATAAATGAGTATGCGGTTACCCCTGTCACAGTGGAATGTAGAATTTGTAGGAGGATCCCATCCTAGCACTCCCACACACCCACCTAGGCAGATGGTGAGGTCCCATACCCTAGGGGGGGAGTTAGGGGAGGAGGGAGGTAGAAAAACAGTGAGTTGTTAGTTTGCACTGAGGAACGGAGGAGCACAGGAGCCCTGTGTGAGAAGAGAACTCCGAGAGAGGGGGCCTGGAGAAAGAGAGAACAGGCAGCCCAGACTGAAGGAGGGGACCATCCGAGCGTCCATACTCAGGGAGAGAGCCCTGGTCTATTTACCGGAGTGTCGGTTCTGAAGACGCGGCACAGGGAGTTCAGCCCCTGAGCCTTAACACCGGAGGTCGTGGGTCCGTCTACCGGCCCAGACACCCAGTCAGAAAGGAAACCAGTCACACCAGGATAACCCACCGGGGTCGAGATCCAGCGCAGGAGAGTAGAGAGCGGGAAGCTGGGATACTCAGGAAGCACCCCAATCGGGCCTGGTACTAAGCGGGCTGTTCCTAGACAGGCAGTAGCAGCAGCACATGGGTTAGAAACAAGGAAGGCATACCACGGGAAACTCCAAGGGATCCTGCAGCCCACTGTGACTACCTGGCCAGCTATCCTTACTTAACAATGGTTGAACTGTACTACCATCAGCATTGTTCCAGTAAAGTACCCAGTACTGCATTTTACTGATCTTCATCATCAGTACCTCCATCACTACAAGTGCATCCCTGCACAGAGGGCCAGCTCTACGTGCAGGGAGCTGTACCATCTCAACTGCTGTACTATCGTCTTCCGGAGGTCTGAAGCGGCGCTGGTGCTACATCACCAGAATCTGCGGGTGGCGTCACGATAAACTTATAAACATTTATTCCCATTTCAACTATTCCTTTTTAGTTGACCACCAGGGCCACGGTCTGGGCAGGCCACTAGTGACATCCCTACCGCAGCAGAGGGCCCAGAAACCCGAATCCTCATACCGTGGGCTAATCAGGTGTGCATACAGTTTCATAAAAAAATAATGGCGGGGGTCGGACATGTTTTCTTACGGATCACGCCAGAATGCAAGTGTGAAACCAGTCTTAGGCTACTTTCACATCAGCGTTTTTCGCTGATCGCGGCAGTTGGATGAAAAAACCACAGCTGCTGCGATTACCGCATAACGTTCGCAATCGCAGCACACTTGCGGCAAGCCCCATACAATGTCTATGGGGCTTGCGGTAAGTGTGCGGCAGGTGCGGCAAGTGCGGTTTCGGCACTTGCGGCAGGTGCGGCCGTGAAAAAAACGCGGTATGCCGCCTTTTTTTCACGGCCGCACCTGCCGCAAGTGCCGAAACCGCACTTGCCGCACCTGCCGCAAGCCCCATAGACATTGCATGGGGCTTGCCGCAAGTGAACCGCAAGTGCGGCCGTTATGCGGTAATCACGGCAGTTGCATTTTTTTCACCGCAACTGCCGCGATCAGCGTAAAACGCTGATGTGAAAGCAGCCTTAGTTAGACTGTGGGAATGCGGTGCAGAACAAAGAAAATGTGCTTCTTTCATTTCCTGTTTTACTGTACAATTACATATTAACTGATGTTTCAATGCAGAAGTGAGAAGTAAAATACCAAGAATATGATTGAAGTAACAAAGAAAAAAAAAAAGATATTTTCCAGGTGTTTAAAGAGTCTCTGTCAGAATGATTTTGCAAATTAAGTTGTTAACCTCAGTTTCCTGCTGGTGCCGCGATTTTGGTGCTGAACGCTAGTTCTGCCCAGCAACATCATCTGATTGTCTCAGGTATCAATGATATTATCCCCATGCTATCTTCCATGTGCCCCAAGGAACAACAATTGTGACTTAATGAAGTTTCTGAAGTTTCCTTCTCATGCCCCAACAGAATTCCACAATCACAGGGGAACTGAGGGTTATCAACGTACTTGGAAGCCAAACGATCACCTCCGGGTCCGCCATGTATAAAGACCTGTCAGTCAAGCGGTCGTAAGAGCCGGAGTACTCGGTAGCTGGGCTGGCAGTCTTTTGGGGCAGTCACGGTGACGGTAGCCCAGCTCTGTAGCCCTGACTGAACCAGTTAAAGGGAATATTTACAGGGGATTTTGGAAGTTGATAGTGACGCCACCTGTGGTGTCTGGTAAGGGAGGACCAGCGCTTCGGTATAGACCTCAAGGGGATAGATGGACTGACAGCTAGTATAGAACACTCTCCACAGGTAGTTTTGGTGCTTGGTGAAGCAAGGAGGGCACAGTAAAGAAGCAGGAGGACACAAAGGGTGCAGTTCTTTTACCTTTACTCACAGTTCATAGCAGTACACACCAAGCCGGGGTACTCTGTTCTCCGGGTCGGAAATCTGATCAACTCTCATGCAGTCCGGGGCCACTCTACTGAGACACCCTTTTGTATGCCTTTCCAGGTTGCTCTTCTTCTCCTTTTCTCCCTATGCGCCTTTGTGCTGCGAGCCTTGTCGCGTGACGGCCAGCACATCCTCTTGGCTGTAGGCCTAGCCACTGTACCCAAGATTGTCCTTGGTAGATGGTCACTGAGCATAAAGTTCAGTGACGTCTGGTTTCCTGGCTCAAACTTGCAGTGTTGTTGCCAGATTGGGGCCAGTCCCCTCTTGCAACCAGTTCTTACAGCAACGACCTGTAGGGTAGTTGTGGATTCGGGGTCAACACTGGCTGGGCTCCGTGGCAACTTACCCATTGGTCCCACTTTGACCCAGCTCCAGTTTTACCCCTGGAATTTTCTCTCTTCAACTCCGACCACACCTATTACTAACTCCTCCTCTTCTCTGTTTTTTTTTTTTTTTACTAACTCTCTCTCCTCCCACCCCTTTATATCCTATTCCCTCCTCCAGCCAGTGATGAGGTCTGCTCAGATAGAGTTTCTTCCTTCCTTTATCGCTGGCCTGGAGTTAGGATGGGTGTTGGATGCAGTGTGTGTGTGTCTCAGTATTGCGTCCCCATCTTATCGGGTATTCTACAATACCTTGTAAACATGAGTGAAGTGCGTCACACTGACTGACAGCCTTGTAGACAGGAGTGAAGGACGTCACACTGACTGACAGCCTTATAGACAGGAGTAAACTGCGTCACACTGACTGACAGACCTTGTAAACAGCAGTAAACTGCATCACACTGACTGAGAGCCTTATAGACAGGAGTAAACTGCGTCACACTGACCGACAGCCTTATAGACAGGAGTGAACTGTGTCACACTGACTGACAGACATTATATACAGGAGTAAACGGCATCACACTGACTGACAGACCTTGTATTCAGGAGTAAACTGCATCACACTATGAGCGGAAGTTCAAATTGCGCGCCAATATCGCAATTTGAATACCGCGACGCTCATTGGTGGCCGTGGCTGCTTCTCTGATTGGTCGCCGCGTTCAGAGTTAGAGGAGCGGCATTCAAATCGCGCGCTGCTCCTCTAATTGGCCGCCGCGTTCAGCGCCAACCAATCAGAATAGTGCCGCTCACCATGGCACCATATTTCAAATACAATATGCAGCATGGTGCGTGCCGCTCCTCTGATTGGTCGGCGCTGAACACGGTGACCAATCAGAGGAGCAGCATTCAAACCGCGTGCCGCTCCTCTGATTGGCCGCCGCGTACAGTGCCGACCAATCAGAGGAGCAGCACGCACCATGCCGCACATTGCATTTGAAATATGGCGCCATGGTGAGCGTCACTATTCTGATTGGTTCAGCGCCGACCAATCAGAATAGCGGCGCTCGCCATGGCGCACATTGTATTTCAAATATGGCGCAAGGGAGGGTTTCCCTCTATTAATTTGGTGCTGAACCCACTGTCTTAAGAATAACACAGCAATAAGCAAAGCCATGGTTGCTGGCACTGAAGGTCATCTCATGGAAGTGCCCTCCTTTATACATTTGGTAGGGCCCTCCTCTATTCTTTGGGAAGGTCCATCCTCTATTCATTTGGGAGAGCCCTCAATACATTTGGGAGGGCCTTCCTTTAGACATTTGGGAGTGCCCTCCTGTATACATTTGTGAGGGCCCTCCTTTATTCATTTTGGAGAGCCCTACTCTATGGGCATGGTCTTCGTGTGCGATTATGGGAGTTATATGGTGGCGGCTTAAGTTAAGCAAGCTGCTACACATGCCATGCATGGCTGACAAATGGAACCTAGTTGTTCAAAAATGATTAAAAACATACCCTGACTTGCCATACATACATCGGAAGGTGTGCCGTATTATTTCCCATTTATGCCATTCCTCTACCGCTTTCACTGGTCTTGCAGTGCTGCAAAACTGCTTTAATTTGACAAGTCGACAACTCATATGCGACCTGCACACGCGGTAGAACTGAACATATCATATGCTGTCGAGGATTAGACAGCAGCAGATGGCTGTAGCTGAATACCAGCTTCAACATGCTCGTTACACTGAGACTCATACACCACACATAAGAACTGCCAATTGGTTGTAGATCAATGACAATTGTGAAGTTCTTGAGAACTTTGATTACTGCACCAAGCTCATGAGCGGTGATCTGTCAGGCTATTATCAGCGTACCCATCCTGCTGCTCTGTCTGTTCAAAAAATCATTGCATATTCTCAAAGAGGAAGCTTTGAATAACCAACATGTGGCTATGGATCAAGATTTCAATGGGTGATACTACCCAGCCCAGCCAATATTCTGAACCAACATTGAGTGATGATGAGGAGCATGAGGAGGGAGAGGACTTGTTTTTCTGTGCTATCAAGGGGACTCCCATTGCTACAGAGGGGACTCCCAACCCAGCTTGGATGGGCTGGAGAGGAGGAGGTGGAGGAGGCAAGACAGCATGAGGAGAGGATGGGTATTGTTCCTCCTATTCATGACACAGAACCTTTGCCTGTTTGAAGCTTGGCCCACATGGCATAGTTTGTGTGTAAGTGTCTGTTTTAAGCCCCTCATGTGATACACATTTGTGTCAACAAGCTATACTGGTTAGCCAACTTTCTTGATCGACGCTACAAGGAGAAAAATTCTTCTCAACTTTTGGATTCACAAAAGGGTTGCACAATGGAATCCTTCAAAAGGTTTCATTATATATCAGTTGCTGAAAACATCACCCTCTGACAACGCTGGCAGCAGATGTACCGGCTCTTTCAACAGTATGGATTAATGGGGAAAGACACGCACACCTGCTACAACAGAGGTGGGGGGATAGTGTGCACAAACTGGTTCATTTTCAATAAACCAGCACATCAGCAAGGGCTATCTGTGCCTGGAACAATGCCAAGGACATATAAGTTGAATAAGATGCTCAAGGGATACTTAAGTGTCGATACCTGTGTCATTCATGATGATTCAATTCCCTTTAATTACTGTGTGTCCAAGCTGAAGACTTGGCCTGACCTCTCCTTATACGCCTTGGAGGTTCTGACCTGCCCTGCTGCTACCTGCTACAACAGAGGTGGGGGGAAAATGTGCACACACTGGTTCATTTTCAATAAACCAGCACATCAGCAAGGGCTGTCTGTGCCTATAACAATGCCAAGGACATATAAGTTGAACAAGATGCTCAAGGGATACTTAAGTGTCCACACCTGCGTCATTCATGATGATTCAATTCCCTTTAATTACTGTGTGTCCAAGCTGAACACTTTGCCTGACCTCTCCTTATATGACTTGGAGGTGCTGGCCTGCCTTGCTGCTAGTGTCATGTCAGAGTGTCTCCACGAAAAATGCAGGCAGACTTACTCTGATTAATAACTTCACTGAAGGAAAGAGGGCACCACCAGTGGGAACTCCACATTAGGAGGCAAAACAGGACAAGAGACCAGCAATCACCCGGGGTGCCAGTGTAGACAAAAGCATAGTCCAAGCCAAAAAATAGAAAAAACACAGCACTCACCGGGGCTTCAAACAGCGGTGTCCTTTATTGCAGGGTTTGCATGACAAAGTGTAGGGAGGTACCCCCTCCCTGCACTTTGTCATGCAAACCCTGCAATAAAGGACACCGCTGTTTGAAGCCCCGGTGAGTGCCGTGTTTTTTCTATTTTTTGGCTTAGACTTACTCTGATTAAATTCAAGAAGGACTATATTTATACCCAGTTTGTAATCTAATCCCTCCAAATGACATCAGCACAACTTAAATTTCACAAAAAAATTTTCTTTTAAAAATGATGTGACCAAATCTTGTAAAGTTTGTGTTTGGTTTGATGAACAGGCATATGTTCAGTCACTATATTGGCAAAAAGGTCACTGAAATGCTGAACCACATTCAATGTTGTCACTATAGTTGTATTGCCGAAGCAGAGCTTCAACATTGATCAGGAATATAGAGATGAGTAACAGGTGTAGGGATGGTGCTCAGAGAGCCTAGGTAAATTCACAAAATACAACAAACACACCATAAGAACTGTTTCCCCATTTGAAAAAGTTATGCCCAGATTGCACCAAACTGGCATCAATTCACTCACAATGAAAAATGTAATTCAGCAAAATACCTCTGTTAGCATTATGAAAATACTGCTGAAATACACAGCACCCCACTCGGTTGCTGGAATGTGTACAAACAAAACTGTGTATGACTGCAAAACCAGTGGCACTTCCCCTGTGTTACCTGCTTCCCAATATGTTGTCCAGGAAGCAGGCCCTGATGCCACCTGCACACAACCTGCAGTTGCACACACACAACAAACATCTAGTATTGGACAGTGAACATATATCATATATAGTTCTTGTGTCAAGCAAAATGTGACCCCCAAAACTGACATTGAATAGTTTGTGCTTTCTGAGAAAACACCTTGACATGGTAGTAGTACTGTTTAGGATTTTACAAGCACTATAGGACTATAATGATTTGTGAGCTTTTGGTGGCACAATCCTACCTAAATGTCAGCATCAAAATAGCATGGAAAATAGGCTGGTGTGTGAGTGGGCCTGACAGGGTCTTGTGCCATCCATACGGAAGGGATTCTAACCAGCCCTGGGGAAGTGTGCTTCCTGGCGTGTGACATGAATTACAGCTGACCAGATGCGGATCTTTGTTTATTTCAACATTGTTTTGGTGCCGAAGATTTTTAGGACTGGCTGCAGCCAATGTGCATCGCAGGCCTGCGTGAGATTCCTTCAGAGGTTAACGGTACCATAGCGTTAAGGTACTCGGGTATCCTCAGGTTATATGTATAGAGTCACTGCTGCAGGTTCATGCTTTCTCATTGTTATTTTGTGTTAAATTTATACTCAGTGTGCCATCCCAGAGATTCCTATAGATAGCTGTCATGATCTCCACATTGCCTGTGTTGTTCTATGTTTGTGGAGACTGTCAGGCTGGCTGTGTGCTTCCATCACCTGAATTCAGCTCACTTAATTAAGAGCCTATTTAAACTAGCTTGCAACTCGGCTCTGGGTCAATTGTACATTTGCTTTTGGCTGTGTAGGACTTGATCTCTTTGTGTTCTGAACCAGACCCTGCCTGACTTTGTTTCTTACCTGGACTTGACCCTCTGCTAGTGACCTGATTTCTCTTTCTGTTTTCTACCTCTTTCTGTCTCTCCGGTTTCCTGACTTCAGCTTGAATTGGATTTTGCTTCTGTTAACCCTTTGCTGTACTGCACCATTTCCTGGACCTGACCGCGGATTGCTTTAACTTCTCTTTGCTACTAGTAAGTAGTATAATTGTTATATTTACTTTCCATTTATTTCAGTTAGTTTTCTGCTCCTCTGGGACTAGTTATTACTCTTGACCAGGGTTACAATAGCTCTCATTTGATTTACACTACTTTTCAGTTAGTTAATTGTATACTTTGATCGATGTAGTGAGTAGGTAAATTTGTTCCTGGTTCCAAGTGTATCCCACGTAACCTGGGAATTCTGAGATTGGCACATTGATTCCGGCTAATGCTGAGTATGTAACAAATTGAGATTGTGTTGGAGACAAAGAGGAAAGTTTTACATTTTACACAAAATGATAAACTATTCCTTAGTAAAGAATTTGTTGTTTATTCTTGCCTCTGACTCGGTCTGTGACCGACTGGATCTACTTCGGTCCTCCGGTCCTTACATTAGCAAGGAGAGAGCACTTAATTACTGAGTGCATTTCTGCAGAATTATAAGGCTGTCTTCACACCACGGCAGTGTCCGATCCAGGGCTGTCAGGGATGAACCTGACAGCCCTGGACCGGATCAGCACACAGAACTGGAGGGCTTATCAACCCTCCAGTCCAGTGTGCAGCCGGACGCAGCTGCCGCTGCTGATGATTCAGGACCGCGGCTCGCAGGGAGCTAGCCGCAGTCCTGAAATAACAGTGGCGTGCAGCAGCAGCAGGTATCCAGTTTCTGGATCCTCCCAGACCGGGCAATCCGGCCCCATAGGCTCCCATGTTAGGGAATGCTGGATTGCCCCGGATCCAGGAGGATCCGGGAGAATACGGTAGAATCCGGGAGACGCCAATTTGAGGAGATTTTTCTCCCCGGACACAAAAACGTTGCAAGCAACGTTTTTGTGCCCGGGAGAAAAATCTGACTTCTCCTGGATTCTTCCAGAGAGATGGAAACCGGATGGCAGATAGCTGCCATCCGGCTCCATCCGGCCCCATAGAATACTATGGGGCCAAAATGCAATCCGGGGCTGTCTGGTTTACACCGGACAACCCCGGATCTGACGCTGCCGTGGTGTGAAGCCTGCCTTAGGCAGACACAATGTATGAGCACTAAAATGGTAAATTTGCAATTTTCATTCTACAATATCCCCTACTAAAAATGTATCTTTGTTTTCGTTCCTTACCATTGGTGTAAAATTATGTGAGGGACCTTGGATGTTAATATGCTCACTGCACCTCTACGTGAATTCATTGAAAGGTATAGTTTGTAAAATTGGGCCACTTGTGGGGGCTTTCTGCTGTTCTGGCACCTCTGGTGTTATTTTGCTCACTACACCCATAGATGAATTTACCATGCTGTTTTACCATCTCAGGGGCTCTGCAAATGTGACATGACATCTGCAATTCAAAACAGCAAAATCTAATCTCCAATTTGATGCTCCTTTTCTTCTGAGCTTTGCACTGTACCTCACAAGCTGGGCTGCCACAAGAAATTTCAAGGCACCTCACTGGCAAAATTTTGACTTCCCCCCTGACACTGCAGTCCTGCTCTGCCTCCACCCCAACTCTTAGCACCTTAACAACAATAACAGCTGAAGGACCTGTGGTGATGTCACATCTGACTTGGATCACGTGACCTCCTGGATTCACATGGATTGAGGAAAGACTACAGGACAGGCATCTCGTGCAGCTTTTGAGCGGGGGCTCCTCTGCTTCCAGGCATACACCGGTGTTGTGCAAAACTGCACAACCCCCCGGGTGAGTGGGCAATTGGCGTACAATCCATTAATCCCTTAGACCACCAGGTTTCACACATTGCGCTCCTGTACCCTTGTTTTACCACGACAAGATTGACTCTTTGGGCAGGACTTTACTCTACTCTAACTTTTTTTTTCACACCATGGTAGGAGTGCACATTACGAAATGGAACTGAAGCGATGGTCAGGGAAGCACCTC
The DNA here is from genome assembly GCA_033576535.1 of Allobates femoralis. NCBI lineage: Eukaryota > Metazoa > Chordata > Amphibia > Anura > Aromobatidae > Allobates > Allobates femoralis. The sequence goes on from JARQOC010000001.1 coordinate 89,752,913, forward strand.
GGTGCAGAGTGACTTACGGTACACAAGACGAGGTGCAAATAACAAAGGGTGAACAGGCAGGGAATGATGTGGATGAGGCAGGGTCAAACTGGGGGATGCAATGGCAAAAGATGATTTAACAAGATTTTGAATTCTCTAGCTGGGCCGCTCATTAGCACGGTGCTCGAACTATTACAGGATCAATATCACACTGGTAAATCCAAACAATGGCAAAGTATAAATCTAACCTACATAAACCCTCACTGGTCTCTGCTAGATGGGCCACACGGCTGCCATGTTCTAACTACTGAGGCCTACACTATATCCTAATGTGTGCACAATCAGAAACAAACTCATGGTGATGTTGGGGACACAGGTCCAGTCCCCCAAAAGTCTAGTTCGGTGGTGCACTCCTTTCCTGGTCGGATCGATGAGATGTAATCTTTTACTTCCTTCAAGGTCCTCGCAGGCCACCAAACTTTAATGACTCCTCAGGGATGCACACAGAAGTAACCTCTTAAGGTACCTTTACACACTGCAACCGCGGCGAGAAATCTGGCTGGCGATACGTCGTCCTGGTACCATCGCTGTGAAATTGCCTCGCAATTGCGGCGTGTAATTGTAGAATTTGACGGCGATAAAAAAGGTTGCGCCTGGTTCTGATTTCACAGCACTGCTTCAAAATCAGAAGCAATCATGAAGGCGACATTCCCGACTTTTAGCGTGTGAACGGCGATAGGGATGGAATCTGCGTCGGCTATTGATATCCCGTAGGCGTTCCACAACGTGCTGGACACCGCGCCTCGTCAGCGATGATTGGTGTGGCTACTGTGTTTCCATTGGCTGTCACATCACAGGGCGCCATATTTGAAGAGCTGTCCATTCACCACCACACAATGGCAATGGCATCATGTATTACCCAGCCTTCCAGCGCAGGCTGACCAATCATAATGCTAATGCGTTGTCTAAGCAGGGTGCGGTATACAACAGTCTGCCACGTCTATGTTCTCGCCGCGCTGAACATGTACACCCACATTCCTTTGGGGATTGCGGCGTGTGAAGCGGTGACGGGAGTCTACTGGATTTTTCCCGCTGTTGGTATGGCGACTTCTGGGGCGACACGTCGCCTTGGGTTGAGGGCGTAATTGCGGCGTGTAAAAGCGCCTTCGGCGATCTGAGGCAACCTTGAAAAATGTGCACGCGCACGTTAGATTGCCTCCTATCGCCGCCAAAAATTGCGCCGTGTAAAGGTACTCTTAAACTGTCACAAAGTGTGCACAGAACTCTAGTCCAACAGAAGCATTCAGGCAGCGTGACCTTTTACCCAGATCCACACACTGCTCTTCAAAGCAGCACAGCTATCAGCTTTCTAAATTTCTCACAGGCTCTCCCTCCCCTTCTAGCCTCAGGCGGGCCATTAGCACAGTCTTAGCAGAGGGAGCAAAACATTCCATCACACCAGACATATGTTTCTTACTGTCTATAGCATTGACACCCTCTACATGCCTCCCTACTTAATGATGCTCGTCCTCAGCCATAATAATATCAAGGCCCACAGTGTAATGAAGGAATGTTTAATGCGGATACAGCACCTATAGAGGAGACAACAATATCGGCAAAGCAGACATAGTACACTATTCAACGTATCAGACTGGTGAACCACCTGCAGGAGACCTCTGGGATCTTCGAAGCTCTTGGCTAACAGGTAAGGCTTGGTATCCTCCCAGAGGAACTCTTGCTGCAGGAGTTGTAGTGGGCTCTTGTCAGGTCTCATCTTCACACGGCAGTAGTGGTTCATCCATGGGATTACCGATTCTGTGCAGCTGAGGACTCCCCACTCTATCAGCGATGGTCCACCAGTCATCATCGACTTCTCTCTGACTAATACTTGGTCTTCGGGTTGAAGCGTTATCTCTTGAGTCGGTTTACGGCCCACATCTTCTCTTTTCTCTAGCCGCTGACCCGCCAATCGCCGTATCGTTTGTAGTCATTGTTGATGTTCTTTCATCCATGAAATAACAGTTTGCACCATCAAATCCTCTGGCTGCTCCAACTTTAGCTCGATGATCTCTTGCCCAGCTATTCCAAACAGCAGTAGATGTGGAATGTAACCCGCATTGGAGTGGACCCGATTTTTGTAGGCCCAGACCAGTTCTGGTAGGTAGTCTGGCCAACATGCCTTCTTATCTTCCTCCAATGCCCTCAGCATTTGAAGTAGGGTTCAGTTGAAGCATGGGGTGCTCCAGGCCCACTTGATGTCATACATACTATACAGTCCTTCCCTCACCTTGCCTTGGAAACACGCACCTTGGTCGGAGTGGATCCACTTCGGGCACCCAAACACACGGATGAAATCTTGACAGATGGCCTGTGACGCCAACTTAGCAGTCTGGTCTCAGGCAGGGTGACTACAGTGAACTTGGAGAAATGATCGGTCATAACTAAACAGTATTGCAGTCCCTAGGCAAAGTGTCCCACGAGGAGATAGTCAATCATCAAGACTTCTAGTGGCTCTTTGGTTTGTATGGTCTGGACGGGTGCCCTTTGTTCAGTGCTCTTAACGAGGTTGCATACTCGACATTGCCAGCAAAGCTTTTCCACCACATACTCCAACCGGGGCAGTACACTTACCGCTGTAACCATTGGTAGGTCTTTGCTGGTCCGAAGTGACCTCCAAACTCATGGGCTTCCTTAGCTACTTCTTGAGCCATTTTTCCAGGGATAACCACCTGCCATCTCACTTCCATATCTTTTGGCTGTTGACTCTTATGATATAATACTGATCCACGAACTTCCAGTCTATACCACTGGTGTAAGACACTCTTCATCTCAGCTTCAAGGTTATATCTTTCTTGTTTGTCGGGCTTCTGTCTCTGGGTTACCTAGCATTTCATCTGTCGCAATCCTTCGTCCTCATTTTGAGCACATACTCATTCATTATTGGTTCTCCCCAAGCCTCCCTACTTGACTGGGTCACAACCACTGAGGGCTTTAACTTACCAAAGTCTGAGGTTTCTTCCTCCTCTAGTTGTTTATCAAAATCCCCCACTGGAGTCTCCAAAGTCACAGATGTTTCTACAGGCTTCTCCCTCTAGGGCACTCAAAGCAATGTCCATTTCATGGTATATGCTTATGTTATTTACCTTGAGGGTGATTTGCAGCCGAGACACCCAGTCGGACAGTGAAATGTTATTGCCATCAAACTTTGGTAGCACACTAAATATGGAGCCCATTGGGGGTGTCCTTGCAAGGGTTCCACCATGGCCCACAGAAGCCCCATTAATATTAGCATCCCCTCCATCTTGGTGACCGTTCCCTGCTTGCAGCGCCACTTGAAGCGATGGTGGGTGAACCACTGCGGTGCAGAGTGAATTACGACACACAAGATGAGGTGCAAGTAACAATGGGTGAATTTATTCACAAAGAGGTAATGATGTGGATAAGGCAGGTTCAAACAGGAGGATGCAGTGGCAAGAGATGATTTAACACGATTTTGTATTTTCTAGCTGGGCCGCTCAATAGCACGGTGCTCCAACTATGACAGGATCAGTATTACACACGTAAATCCAAACAATGGCAAAGTATAAAGCTACTCTTTGTATAACCTCACAGGCCTCTGCTAGATGGGCCTCAAGGCTTCTGTGTTTTAACTACTGGGGCCTACACTATACCCTAATGTGATATGTGCACAATCAGAAGCAAACTCATGTGAAGTAGAAAACACCGGTGCTTGTCTTATTAATTCTTTTTATTATTTGAAGATTATAATAAAATCATTCAGCGTGCTAGCTGGGCGCTAGACGCGTTTCGGAAGAACAACTTCCTTAATCATTAGCAAATACAAAATACAAAAGCTTATGCATATATAAAAACGAAACCTCCACCCACAGCTGGACATAATTTACGATAATAATAAAGAAATTGAAAGTTTAACCCTTTCACATGTTTTAGAGTTGAACCTTGCACAAAAGGAGTATTAAACTGCTTTCTAATACACAACTCATTAATATTCCTAAATATAAATATACAATATATATTTGGTGTCTTTATAAATTTCCACCTTTAATGTTTTTATTTTGTTTCTTTTCTTTCCTTATATGATGGAAAACTAATATACTATCATACAGAGAACATTTCAGTGTGTATTAATATATTTATGATAATTATCACATATTAATAAATTCTGTTATTACACTCCTGATGTGCATTTATTGCATTGTTCAATCATATTTAAAATTTAATCATCCTAGTAACTTTATAGCAAGACCTGTTTTTATTTATATATGAATATATTACTTTCTTTTTTCAGTTATTACTCTTTTTTTTTTTCACAGAGTAATAACTGAAAAGAAGAAAGAAAGTAATATATTCATATATAAATAAAAAACAGGTCTTGCTATAAAGTTACTAGGATGATAAAATTTTAAATATGCTTGACTACTTTCTACTTCACATTTGTTTCTTGGGCAGTTGCCTAAGCTGCCACACCAGGTGCGGGAATCCAGGAGGTTAATGGACGGTGGAGCGGCCTTTCCCTTCCTCCTTTCCATTTGAATGAAAGAAACAAACTCATGCTGGTGTTGGGGACACAGGTCCCCTCTCAGGGGTCCCCAACAGTCTAGTTCGGAGGTGCACTCTTCTCCTGGCTGGATCAATGAGATATAATCTTCTTCTTGTTTCACGGTCCTCTAGGTCAGCCTTGACTCTGTAAGTCCCATTCCGGGTATTGGGTAAGGCCACCAAAACTTAGTTACTCGTCAGGTAAACACACGGCAGTCACCTCTTAAGCTATCACAAATTCTGCACAAAACTCTAGTCCAACAGAAGCAAACAGGCAGCGTGACCTTTTTACCCAGATCCACGCACTGCTCTTCACAGCAGCACAGCTATCTCACAGGCTTCCCCTCCCCTTCTAGCCTTGATCAGTCCATTAGCACAGTCTTAGCAGGGGGAGCAGAACATTCCATCACAACAGACACGGGTGGTTCTGTATCTTAAAGTGGCAGCATGTTTCTTACTGTCCATAGCATTAACACCCCCTACAGAACAATGGAAAATAGATCACCACACCCCCAAGATTTGTATAATGTTCTGTGCAATTACACTAATTAATTGACCAAACAAAAGACAAATTGAAAGTGCAATATAAAGTATCAGAACTTGTATTAGTATGTTACACAATGATTCAGCCCAATACTCTGTAATAGCAGACAATTACAAACACTTTATTTATTAACATATTGTGAGGCAACGCCGGCATGTCCCCATGGCCGGGGCGCATCACATGCAGGATCAGTATAGATCCTGTGCACATGAGCCGGGTTGTACTATAGAGGTGTGTTGTTTAATCATGTCCGGCACCCAGTGTGTCAATGTATGAAGGATTCATGAAATCAATGAGCGGCTGAGAACATTGTGTGTACTGTGTGAACCTACATGGTACACAGGGAGTTAAATAAGCTGTTGAGATCAGGCACATCAGCCAAGTTTGTGTGTCCGTGTGGGCGTGGCAGGCACGATAAGAGCCTGCCAGCTGAGTGAGTGAGAGAGATCACAGACTTCTGAGATCACTCAGCCTGAGTCCAGAGAGAGATGCAGATCCTGTCTGTGTGAGGGGCTGAAAGATATGGTCCAGACCGCCATGATGAGACGCAGACTGTGTTACTCAGACGCGGGGTACAGTCGTCGACCTGGAGACCTGCCACGAGATGGGGGTTTGGTGGCGGCTGGTTGCCCGAACCGTGGTGAGTAGGCTATGGTGACGCGTGGTTAACCTGAGTTCTACGGTTGACCAGGTCCCTGTTATGGTTATGGAGGAGCCACAGTCCATGGATGGATTATGATGGGCTGTGAGCGGGGTGAAGAGGCACGTGGTCCATGAATATTGTAGGATGGATCACATGTGGTATGGAGGCAGGAATCCTGACTATGGGTTAATGTTATGTCGTCGAGCTGGGTAACTAAAGCCGGGCGGCTGGGTCATTCCATGTCAAGTGATCCAAAAATGAATATTTTTTTCCCTGACGTCTTCAGATTTTTTTTATTTTTTTTCTATATGAAGTACAACTTTAGTTAATTACTAAAAAAAAGTTTTGAATTTTTTTCTTTATCAGTTAATTTTTTACAGATTTTTAAAGTTTTAAAAAAGTGCCAATTTTGGCCTGGTATGACTTTACATTTTCTATCATATCTCGGGCTAGAAAGAAGATAGAGAAACAAAATAAACACCGTTCTACTCAGAACTGTCCAGGTTTTCACTAGATATGTCACAAGACTATCTTTGTTAATATTTTACCCATGCAATCGCAAACGCAAAATTTTAAAGCGCATTTCCGAAAAATCGGCATAATTTAAATATTTCAAAAACTGCCCATATATCTGCTGTGCTCTTAGCCACATCTGCACCAAATTTTAAGTTTGGATCGCGATGGGATCATATTTTAAAATATTTTACAATTAATAGCGTCAATGGGTCATTCCATATCAAGTGATCTAAATATGAATATTTTTCTTTAACTGACGTCTTTAGATTTTTTTATTATTTTTTTCTATATGAAGTACTACTTTAGTTAATTACAAATTAAAAGTTTTGAATTTTTTTCTTAATCAGTTAAATTTTTACAGATTTTTAAAGTTTTAAAAAAGTGCGAATTTTGACAGGGTATGACTCTACATTTTATTATCATTTTATTATGTTAGGTTTCCACATGAAGAGTACAAGCCAGAGTGTTTGAGCTTCACTGTGAAACATCCGATGAAAGTAATGGTCTGGGGCTGTATGGCAGCCAATGGTGTTGGAAGGCTTCATATTGTGGAGGGTATGGTTAATGAAAAAAAATACATAGACATCCTTAATAAGAAAATGCTGCCTTCTGCTCAACACCTGTTTTCAGGGGATTATATCTTCCCGGATGATAATGCTCCTTGTCACAGAGCTAAGGGCCCTTTCACATCAGCGTTTTTTTTCAAATCGCGGCAGATGCGGTGAAAAAACCGCATCTGCCGCGATTACCGCATACCGGCTGCACTTGCGGCGCGGTTGCGGTTTTTGCCATGCAATGTATAGGCGTACTTGCGGCAGGTGCGGCAAGTGCGGTTTTGCACTTGCGGCAGGTGCGGCCGCGAAAAAAACCGCGGCTGACCGCGTTTTTTTTCGCTGCCGCACATGCCGCAAGTGCAAAACCGCACTTGCCGCATCTGCCGCAAGTCCCCCTATACTTCCTATGGGAAAAACCGCAACCGTGCCGCAAGTGGAACGGTTATGCGGCAAACGCGGCAGATGCGGTTTTTTCACCGCATCTGCCGCGTATTACGAAAAACGCTGATGTGAAAGCACCCTTAGACAGTAACGGAATGGAAAAAAAAGAACAAGGTGGCTACTATTGACTGGCCAGCCCAGTCCCCGGACCTCAATCCAATTGAAAACTTGTGGCACAAGGTATCAATAGAGATATCTGAAAAACAGCCAAGGAACAAGAAAGAGTTGATTGAGGCTCTGATACAGGCCTGGAACCACATCATCACTCGTGAACATCTGCAGAAGCTTGTTCACTCAATGCCACAGAGATGCAAGTTGGTGCTTAAGAGCAAAGGCTGCCAATAAAGTATTAGAAGCTAAAGATGCACTCAAAAGGCCCTTTTCAGGACTCTGAATTAAATAAATAATAATAAATCTTAAAAAGTAAAATTTAAGTCTGTGTGAACTTGCATTGGAAGTTAATGAACTTAGAAACCTGTTCACCATTCTACACTGTACTGGTGAAGGTATGGTTATGCTGTAAAAAAAAATATAAAAAATGCGCATACCATAACAATGTATACACTTGGGACATTCAAAAATGAGTATGGCATACAATGAGGGATTACAAAAACATATGTTCCACCAGTTTCACTGTAGAGATGCAGAAGTATGAAATATATAGTTTTCTTCACGCCTATGCAGGACTTTTGAACACCACTGTACATCACAGTGCATCACCATTAACAATATACGGTAAGTACAGTGTTACATCAATGCCTTTGTTAATCTTGTAACGTAAATACCACTACAGCTTTTATGAGCCCCCTTGATCTAATAGGGTGGATCAATAGGTCTTGCTTGTCCCCAAACACTGTATATACCTATAGATTGAATAAATGACCCAGCACTGTAGTAACCTGAAAGTAGGGGGAAGGAGAGAGAAAACCATAAAATGTTGGAGGGAGACCCCACGCATTACACATGGTGTCTTTTGTCAAAGTGCACTTTACCACCACATAGTGACCAAATATTACCACATACAAGGAGAAACACTACCACATCATGATCAGAACATACATTATCAAATTGTGAAAAAATAATAAAACATACAAGGAGAAATACTGCTACACCATGATTAGAGTGCATATTACCACCATATAATGACCGAATATTACCACATACAAGGAGAAATACCTGGTCCTGGTAGAGTATATGTACACCATACTGCTATTATATTTGTCCCCCATCCTGGTAGTCTATATGTCCCAAATCTTGGTAGTATTTATGTACCCATTTTGCTATTATATACGTCCATATCCCTCATCCTGGTAGTATATATGTCCCCATCCTGCAATGTCCCATTGCGCTGCAGACAGTAAAAAAATATGCTCACTTACCTTCCTTTCCACAGCTCCCATGGGCCCGTGTTCTCATCAGCTTCTGCCCCTGCTATATCTGTGTTTTTTTCAATGCTGCAGTGTGATGTGGTTGCAGCATGATAATTTCATCACACTGCTGCAGTTGGCCAAGAATGAAGTGCCACTGCCAGCTCATCCCCCACATAGAGCCTACACCCCTTCATCCCCACACACAGCCTGCTCCCCTCCATCCCGCTGGCATAGCATGCAGTCCCATGCATACTGCACAGTCTGAAATTTTCCATCCCGCCTGCACAGTGTGCAGCACCCATCGGCCCTGCACAGCCTGCACCCTTCCATCCCACACACAGACTGCAGCCTTCAAATCCCGCACAAACAGCAAACCTCCTTACATCCCTGCTGCACAGCTTGCAGCCCTCCATTCACCCCGCACAGCCTGCAGCCTCCCTGTTCCGCATTCACAGCCTGCAGCACCCATCCCCCTGCACAGCCTGCACCCCTCCATCCCCCACACACAGCCTGCACCCACCAATTCCCTACAAACAGCCTGCATTCCTTCATCCCCCACACACAGACTGCTCCCCTCCATCTCTTTGCACAGCTTGCAGCCCTCCATTCACCTTGCACAGCTTGCAGACCCTTTTCCCCATGCACATCCTGCGCCCCTCCATCCCCCAGACACAGCCTGCACCCCTTCAACCCTCAGACACAGCCTCCACACCTCCATCCCCCACATTGCCTGCACCCCTCCATCCCCCACACCAAGCCTGCACCCTTACATCCCCCACCCACAACCTGCTCCCCTCCTTTCCCCTGCACAGCCTGCAGTCCCCCATATCCCCCCTGCACAGCATGCACCTTTCCATCCCCCAAACACATCCTGCACCCTTCCAAACCCCGCACAGCCTGCACCCTTCCATCCCCCACACACAGCCTGCTCCCCTCCTTCACCCCTGTATAGCCTGCAGTACGCATTTAACCTGATCCTTCCATCTCCCACACAGCCTGCAGCTCCCCTTCCCCCACAAACAGCCTACTTCCCTCCATCCCCATGCACAGTCTGCAGATCCACATCACCCAATACAGCCTGCACCCCTCCATCCCCCACACACAGCCTGCACCCCTTCATCTCCAGGACAGTCTACAACCCTCCATCCTCCAATAACAGCCTACACCCCTCAATCCCCCACACAGCAGGCACCCCTCCATTTCCCACACACAGCCTGCACCCCAACGTCCTCCGCACAGCTTGCACCCCTCCATCCCCCTGGACAGCCTGTACACCTCCATCCCCCTACATAGCCTGTACCCCTTCATCCCCCACACACAGCCTACACCCCTCCATCCCCATGCACAGCCTGCACCCCTCCATCCTACACACACAAACTGCACCCCTCCATCCCATGCACAGCATGCACCCCTCCATCCCCCACACACAGCCTGCACCCATTCATCCCCATTCACAGCCTGCACCCCTCAATCTTCCACATAAATCCTGCACCCCTCCATCACCCGCACACCCTGCTCCCTTCCATCACCCACATGCAGCCTGCACCCGCCATCTCCCACACATTGCCTTCACCCCTCCATCCCCTGCACAGCCTGCACCCCTTCCATCCCCCCAAAGCCTGAACCTCTCCTTACCCCACACACAGTCTGCAATCCTCAATCCACTGCACAGCCTGCTCTTTTCCATTCCCCACACACAGCCTGCACTCCTCCATCCCCTGCACAGCCTGCACTCCTCCATTCCCCACACACGCTTGCCCCCTTTTATCCCCCCACAGCCTGCATCCATCCCCTGCTCATCCTGCTCCCCTCCTTCCTCCCTGCACAGCCTGCAGCCCCCCATTTACCACATACAGCCAGCCACCCTCTGAACTCCTCAATCTCACACACCCTGCACTCCTCATATGCCCTTGTTTTTTCATTACCTGCTAGTGATGTCATGCCACCAATGGTCCCATCTTCTCCAGCTTCTTATATTACAGTCTGCTTCTTCCTGTCCATCAGAACTCGGTGGCTCTGCCCACTCGAGTCACATATGCATGACATTTTGCGAGGTATATGCTTGTATATAGACTCTTTGTGTGTCACCTATGGGTCTTTTTCAATCACTACCTGTTTCGTCCCGCCCTTGGGGGTCTAACTGGATGGACTTCATTGTGGAAATGCCTACATCTGGTGGCATGAATACAATCCTGGTGGTAGATGATCACCTGACTAAAGCCGCTCATTTTGTTCCATATGCTGGCCTCCCCTCAGCTAAGGACACCTTGGGGGATGTCTTTTTTATGAGGATCATATTAAAAGTTACATTTTATACATAAAATTGAGTTGTACAGATTGATTTTTTTACATCAACATTTATGATGGCCATAAACCTTCCTCTGTGGCTTTTCTTTCTGCGTATGATGACAATGATTAAGAGGGGCCCTAGGAAAATACTGTACTGTAGACACATTTGCAATTTGGAAATTGTTTTCCAAAAAAGTCATATATATTTTTGTGGGACCCTTGCGTCTAAGTGCCACTGTGTCATCACTACCCCCGGGTGGTGGTGTCACGCTGAGAGCAACAAACGTGTCTTCTCATCAGGCAACAACACAAACACTCACAACACCTTCTGCCTCCAGACCAGAAGGGGTAGACAAAACCCGGGTTCAGGGTGAGTTCCCCTATATATTCTGGTCTGGGCGGAGCAAGTCAGTGCAGTTTTTAGGAGGACTGTGAATAGGACCTGGGAGTAAAAGAGCTGTGCTAAGCTCATCTCAGGTGCCGCATAGTGCAGATCCAGAAGGACTGAGGAGGACATCCTGGTGGACTAGAAGCTGTAGAGCTGGTCCCAGGATCGCTGATTTGGTGCCAGGCCTAATGCTAGGGTCTGAGGAGAGTCGCAGGAAAACACCAAGTGACACCGTGCTCACCCCAGAGGAAGGCGCAGAGAACGGACACCAGGTCGAAGACTGTGCAGGGTACACCGTCCCAGCAGTCTATAGCGGAAGGTGGGGAACTCCAGGTTTCCCAGCCACCCTGTACCTGGTGACACAGCAACGGAGAGAGTTCAGGAAAAGATACCCGAGACGAGGGTTAGAAGGGACTCAAGGTGCCTGTCATACCGGCACTTCGCAGGAAGAGACATGGCCGGCAGCTTAGCTCATGCAGCAGCAGGAGCCGACACAAAGAGTGCAGTGAGGGAGCCAAAGACCCGGCCCGATGAGAAGGAGCCCTGAGTTGCTCTCAGAAAGACTCTGTGGACAGCTGCTCCAAATCATTAGTAAAGGACAAAGTGATCAACAAAACCGTGAGTCTGCCTATTACTTGTGCTCGTCGTCCTGCACCCAACACCCCAACTGTTAACATATGCAACAGATCAGGACTTATTATAAGTGAAGGGAATACGTTACACTAGCGTGACAGCAGATGGAGATAGTGTGTGAAGTTATATGTTTGCTGCGTTATGGAGAGGGAATCTCTATTGTTGGTGTTGATCTACTTTCGGTTTTGATTGTGTTATGCCAGCTGCACGGACTGTATGCTGCTAAACCTGTATCTCATGTTTACCCAATATAAGTAAATACTGTTTACGCAAGATAACTTGCTCAGTGAAGTTCTCTTATGTACCTGTGGGGATTCTCAGAAGATGCACTCTGCTACAGCTTTTGGGCCCAGATACTGGAAAGCCCAGATAACGGAGCACACAGATAAGCACCGGAGAAGCAGATAAGATCTGTATACAGATGGAGATAAAACCCAGTGAATGGAGGCTGAAAAAAATCCAGATGCAGAAGGACAAAGGAATTTATGATCCCAGGAACTGGAGAGCAGCGCACTGGAGATATTCACAAAGAATCACACACACACACACAACATACAGGAACTCTTAGCAAGAAAGAAGAAAAAAAAACAGAAGAATATCTTCAATACAACTCTCTAAAACAAGTAAGACTATATAAAAATGATGTTCAGCACGGAGCTGAAACTCACGGTAGCTAAGCTGAACAGTGAAAATGACCAGTTCAAAAAAAATAAAAATAAAAAAAATAAATTAAAGAATTCAAGAAAGAAAATTCAAAGTAGAGATGTTGTTATCTAAGGACGATTTAAGGAAAGTAATAATTACAGATAGGCCAGATCAAGATAATCAGACATGAGATAAGAAGAATATAAAAGCGAGAGTCACAATTAGTGGTTGTTGCTCAATTAATACACATAAGAAATAAAGAAACAGCGAAAGGCATGTGGGAGGCATTAAGAAAACTACATGAAAGATCTAGCTTGAATCACGAGTTATTTCTATTAAGAAAGCTTTACAGTGTGAGATTGAGTGCAAATGACGACATGCAGAAGCACATATTCTTAATGATGGGAGTGATATCACAGCTAAGATCTATTGGTGAAGACATTAAAGAAAGTCATGTTGCAGCTACATTATTGTGCAGTTTACCAGATTCGTGTACAGCCTTGATAAATGCCCTTGAGACAAGACCAGAAGCAGACATTACATTGAATTTTGTGAAAACAAGACTAATAGATGAATATCAGAGAAGAAAAGAACAAACAAATGATTCTTCTACTGAAAAGGACAGTGGAAATGCTCTTAAAGCTACGGAATTAAAAAAACACCCGTCTAATAAAGAGACAAGAGAATGTTTCAGAAGAAAAAAGGTCATTTAAAGAAAGACTGTAACATATGGAAAGCAGAATAACAAAAGTTACAACATAAAGAGCATACACAGAAAGTGAAAAACACAATTTCCGATTAACGTGAGAATAATTGGAATAGCACATTAAAAGTAACGCTAACGGACAAAAAATCATCACATGGTTGGTTTATTGGCTCAGAAGCAACGAGTCATATGATAAGTAACAAAAATTTCTTTAGTCATCTTGATTTAGATAAGAAAGAAGTCATTTATCTTGCAGATGGAAGCAAAATAACCGCAGAAGGTTACTCAAGATAACTTGCTCAGTGAAGTTCTCTTATGTACGGGTGGGGATTCTCAGAAGATGCACTCTGCTACAGGTTATGGGCCCAGATACCGGTAAGCCCAGATAACGGAGCACACATATAAGCATCAGAGAAGCAGATAAGCTCTGTAAACAGAAGGAGATAAAACCCAGTGAACAGAGGCTGAAAAAAATCCAGATGCAGAGGGACAAATGAATTTATGATCCCAGGAACTGGAGAGTCGCACACTGGAGATAATTACAGAGATCACACACACAACATACAGGAACTCTCAGCCAGAAAGAAGAAGAAAAGCAGAATAATATCTTCACTACAACTCTCTAAAACAAGTAAGACTATCTAAAAATGATGTTCAGCACTGAGCTGCAACTCACGGTAGCTAAACTGAACAGTGAAAATGACCAGTTATGGAAATTCAAAGTAGAGATGTTGTTATCTAAGGACGATTTATGGAAAGTAATTATTACAGATAGACCAGATCAAGATAATCAGACATGTAATAAGAAGAATATAAAAGTGAGAGCCACCATTAGTGGATATTGCTCAATTAAAACACATAAGAAACAAAGAAACAGCAAAAGGCATATTGGAGGGATTAACAAAACGACATGAAAGACCTAGCTTGAATCACAAGTTATTTCTATTAAGAAAGCTTTACAGTATGAAATAGAGTGCAAATGACGACATGCAGAAGCACATATTCTCAATGATGGAAGTGATATCACAGCTAAGGCTACTTTCACACTACGATTTTTGTAAAATCCGATGCTGTCCGATATAAATCGGACAGCATCGGATTCTTCTGATGCCTAGAATCAGATGCGAAATAGGTGTCCGATTCCGACATTTTATCTGATGCCCGCCCTTCTGTCACCTCGCTCCCTGTCACCTGACAACTGTCTCTCCCCGGTACTCCCGCTTCTCCCCTCTACTGCCTGGTCCTCTCCTCTTCTCCCCTGTGTCTCCTCTCTTCTTCCCCAGTCCTCAGCTCTTCTCCCCCGTCCTCCCCTCTTCTCCCCCAGTCCTCCAATGTGCTCCCCCGTCCTCCCCTCTTCTCCTCCGGTCCTCCAATGTGCTCCCCCGTCCTCCCCTCTTCGCCCCCAGTCCTCCAATGTTCTCCCCCATCCTCCCTTCTTGTCCCCTGGTCCTCCAAAGTGCTCCCCCTCTCCTCCAATCTTTTCTCACTTGTCCACGACTCCTGCACGGTCCCACACGCTCCCATGTTTCCCGGTGTCTTGCTGTCTGTGCTGACAGGACCTCTCGTGACGTCAAACTCACATGACAGCCGGTTACCTAGTAACCAGTAGTAATGTGACTGCCGGTTACTGGTTACTGGTGGTCATGTGATTGTGACATCACGGCAGGTCCTGTCAGCAAAGAACAGCAAGACACGGGAGACGCGCGGGAGACGCCTGGGGCCTCGTGGACAGGTGAGCTTAGATTTTTTGTTTTTTTAACCCCTTACTTTACTGTTAGGAGCTATTTTAGTGTACTGAGCATGCTCAGTACACTAAGATCGGGTCCAAGGAGACATCAGATGTTTCCTCGGACCCTGCTCCATAGGGCCTCATGTTAAATTGATCGGACCGAATCGGATGTGCACTAAATGTCATCCGATTTGGTCCTATCCAAGTTTGTCAGATTTTATTTTTGGTGCAAAAATCAGAGCATGCTCCGCTTTTTTGCACCGATAAAAAAATCGGACAGAATCAGATCAGACCAAATCGGATGCCATTTAGTGCACATCCGATTCGGTCCAATGCCCATAGGGCTGCATGGGGGCCAAAATCGGTCCGATGCTGTCCGATATTTATCGGACAGCACCGGAAATGCAAAAATCGTAGTGTGAAACCAGCCTAAGATCTTTTGGTGAAGCCATTAAAGAATATCATGTTGCAGCTATATTTGTGTGCAGTTTACCAGATTTGTATACAGCCTTGATAAATGCCCTTGAGACAAGACCAGAAACAGACACTACATTTGAGTTTGTGAAAACAAGACTAATTGATGAATATCAGAGAAGAAAAGAACAAACAAATGATTCTTCTACTGAAAAAGACAGTTGAAATGCTCTTAAAGCTACGGAATTAAAGAAACACCCCTCTAATAAAGAGACAAGAGAATGTTTCAGGTGTAAGAAAAAAAGTAATTTAAAGAAAGACTGTACCATATGGAAAGCAGAACAACAAAAGTTACAACATAAAGAGTATACACAGAAAGTGAAAAACACAATTTCCGATTATTGTGAGAATAATTGGAATGACACATATAAAATAACGGACAAAAAATCATCACATAGTTGGTTTATTGACTCAGAAGCAACGAGTCATATGATAAGTGACAAGAATTTCTTTACTCATCTTGATTTAGATAAGAAAGAAGTCATTTATCTTGCAGATGGAAGCAAAAGAGCCGCCAATAGGGCCTTATAGGCCATACAGCTGTAAGGGGCCCGGCGAACAGTGGAGGGGGCGTGGCCATACAAACAGCAGGGGGGCCCCGGGCGCGCTGGCTGTGGGCGGGGCCATTTGGAGCAAGGAGACCCGCCCCCTTTGGCCAGCACAGTAGTTCGTACGCTCGTCGTCATCACCAGGGGCGGGGCCAGGCTGAGACAAGATCAGTGTGTGACTGAGTGACTGTGCTGTGCTGCTCTCTGCTGCTCTGCCTCTGCTCTTTGCCAGAGCGGCGCGGCAAAGCATTGAGCAGCTGCACTGTCATGATGATCATCACAGCAGGCAGCAGCCATTGCAGCAGGGGCCCAGTCCCGGCCTGGCCCTGATCTCCTCTTCAGCAGGTGCGGCACAGCCACTTGCAGGATGCAAAAAGACTCCACTGAAGTCACGGAGCTGCTGCTGCCTGCTGGTGGTGAGTATACTCCTCTGTCTATCTCTCTGACTCTCTGTCTGTCTCTTGCTCTTTGACTGTCTTATCTGTCTTTCTGACTGTGTGCCTCTCTGACTGTCTCTTTCTCTCTGACTGTCTCTTTCTCTCTGACTGACTGTCTTTCTCTCTGACTGTCTTTCTCTCTCTCTGACTGACTGTCTCTTTCTCTCTCTGACTGGCTGTCTTTCTCTCTCTCTCTGACTGTCTCTCTGACTGACTGTCTCGCTCTCTGACTGACTGTCTCTCTCTGATGGTGTCTGTGTCTCTCTTTCTCTGACTGACTGTCTCTCTCTGACTTATGGTGTCTTTCTTTGTCTCTGACTGGATGTCTCTCTCTGACTGGCTGTCTCTCTCTATCTCTGACTGGCTGTCTCACTCTCTCTATCTGGCTGTCTCTCTGTCTGGCTGTCTTTCTGACTGATGGTTGGTGTCTGTCTCTCTTTTTGACTAATGGTGTCTGTCTCTCTCTCTTACTGACTGTCTCTCTCTCTGACTGTCTCTCTGACTGACGGTGTCTGTCTTACTGACTGACTATGTCTGTCTCTCTCTCTGACTGACTGTCTCTCTCTCTGACTGACTGTGTCTCTCTCTGTGACTGACTGTGTCTCTCTCTCTCTGTCTCTCTCTGACTGACGGTGTGTCTCTCTCTCTGACTGGCTGTCTCTCTGACTGATCGTGTCTGTCTCTCTCTCTGACTGACTGTCTCTCTCTCTGACTGACTGTGTCTCTCTCTGACTGACTGTGTCTCTCTCTCTGACTGACTGTGTCTCTCTCTGACTGACGGTGTGTGTCTCTCTCTGACTGGCTGTCTCTCTGACTGATGGTGTCTGTCTCTCTGACTGATGGTGTCTGTTTCTCTCTCTGACTGATGGTGTGTCTCTCTCTGACTGACTGTGTCTCTCTCTAACTGAGTGTGTCTCTCTCTCTGACTGTGTCTCTCTGACTGTGTCTCTCTCTCTAAGTCTCTCTGACTGTCTCTTTGTCTGTGTCTCTCTCTCTGACTGACGGTGTCTGTCTCCCTCTCTCTGACTGACGGTGTCTGTCTCCCTCTCTCTGACTGACGGTGTCTGTCTCTCTCTCTGACTGACTGTCTCTCTCTGACTGACTGTGTGTCTCTCTCTGACTGACTCTCTCTCTCTGACTGACTGTGTCTCTCTCTGACTGACTGTGTCTCTCTGACTGATTCTGTCTCTCTCTCTGACTGACTCTGTCTCTGACTGACGGTGTGTCTCTCTCTCTGACTGGCTGTCTCTCTGACTGATGGTGCCTGTCTCTCTCTCTGACTGATGGTGTCTGTTTCTCTCTCTGACTGATGGTGTGTCTCTCTCTGACTGTCTCTCTCTAACTGAGTGTGTCTCTCTCTGACTGTGTCTCTCTGACTGTGTCTCTCTCTCTCTGTGTCTCTCTCTCTGTGTCTCTCTCTCTGACTGACGGTGTCTGTCTCCCTCTCTCTGACTGATGGTGTCTGTCTCTCTCTCTGACTGACTGTCTCTCTCTCTGACTGACTGTGTCTCTCTCTGACTGACTGTGTCTCTCTCTCTGTCTCTCTCTCTGACTGACAGTGTGTCTCTCTCTCTGACTGGCTGTCTCTCTGACTGATGGTGTCTGTCTCTCTCTCTGATGGTGTCTGTTTCTCTCTCTGACTGATGGTGTGTCTCTCTCTGACTGACTGTGTCTCTTTCTAACTGAGTGTGTCTCTCTCTCTGACTGTGTCTTTCTGACTGTGTCTCTCTCTCTGTGTCTCTCTGACTGTCTCTCTGACTGTCTCTCTGACTGTGTCTCTGTCTGTGTCTCTCTCTCTCTGACTGATGGTGTGCTGTCTCTCTCTCTCTCTGACTGACGGTGTCTGTCTCCCTCTCTCTGACTGACGGTGTCTGTCTCTCTCTCTCTCTGACGGACGGTGTCTGTCTCTCTCTCTCTGATTGATGGTGTCTGTCTCTCTCTCTCTGACTGATGGTGTCTGTCTCTCTCTCTGACTGACTGTGTCTGGCTCTCTCTCTGACTGACGGTGTCTGTCTCTCTCTCTGACTGACGGTGTCTGTCTCTCTCTCTGACTGACGGTGTCTGTCTCTCTCTATGACTGACTGTCTCTCTCTATGACTGACTGTGTCTCTCTCTGACTGTCTCTCTCTCTGACTGACTGTGTCTCTCTCTCTGTCTCTCTCTCACTGACGATGTGTCTCTCTCTCTGTCTGTCTCTCTCTCTGACTGATGGTGTCTGTTTCTCTCTCTGACTGATGGTGTGTCTCTCTCTGACTGACTGTGTCTCTCTCTGAGTTTGTGTCTCTCTCTCTGACTGTGTCTCTCTGACTGTCTCTCTCTCTCTGTGTCTCTCTGACTGTCTTTCTGTCTGTATCTCTCTCTCTGACTGACGGTGTCTGTCTCTCTCTGACTGACAGTGTCTGTCTCCCTCTCTCTGACTGACGGTGTCTGTCAAATTCAAATTCAAATTCAAATTCAAATGAGCTTTATTGGCAGGACTAAGTAAATATCAGCATTGCCAAAGCAAATAGTAAAAATAGGGGGATGGGAGTGGGGAGTGGGTAGGCATATTGAAGTCCATGATATATCGGGATCCTTTTAGAGGGTGTGGACATGTCAAGGGTGGGGTATATAAGTCCATGGCATGTCAGGCTCTTAGTTGGGGGAAAGGGAAGTGTTCAGGGTTGGGGTACAGAAGTCCATGACATATCAGTCTCCTCTTAGTCTGTGGCAGGCACTGACATATTGCACTGCTATGGCCGCTGCACTTCCTTCTTCCCCCAGTACTATTTCCACTTTCTCTTCCTCCTCCATGGAGGTGAAATCTGGGAGGAGATCGGACAGTCTCTTGAAGTGAGTGTCCCTCACTGCGGAGTATTTAGGGCACCTCAGCAAGAAGTGGACCTCATCCTCCTGGTGGCACTGCTGGCACAGTCTGCTCTCTCGGGGCTTGTAGTTCTGCCGGTGCCGCCCGGGTTTGATGAGTAGGCTGTGGGCGCTCAGTCTGGACCGGCTCAGGATCTGTCGCTCTTTGGGGTTTTCCAGTTTCTCTAGATATGGGGCCAGTTTGTGCTCCCTCTGTAGTTTCTGGTATATCGCCAGTTTCTGTGATTTGTTTATGTCGTTCCTCCAGATGCTGAGATATTCCTCTTTGCCTTTGTGTACCATCTTATGGATTTCGCTTTTTGTCAGGCCATATGGGTTGGTGGCTTGGTCAGGCTGTCTTTGGGTGCTTTGTGCTGGGAGGCTTCCTGGGGCTTCCTGGTGTAGGAAGGCTTTGTGATGGTAGGAGGTGGCACTACTGCTTTGTAGATGAGCCTTGAATGACAGCGCCTTCTTCTGGATCTCGAGGTGTAGCGGGAGTCTGCACAGCTCTGCTCGGCAGGCGCTGTTTGATGTGCTCCGATGGACTTGGAGAAGATTCTTGCAGAACTCTAGATGGAATATTTCAGTCGGCCCAGTGTCCCACTTTGACCAGTTTGGGTATGAGACTGGACCCCAGACCTCACTGCTGTAAAGAAGGATTGGGGCAATGATGGTGTCAAAGACTTTTAGCCAGACTGTTACTGGTGCCTTGAGATGATACAGACGTCTTCTTATGGCATAGAAGGCTTTGGATGCCTTGTCTTTCAGTAACTCTATGGTTTGCTTGAAGCTCCCTGATTGGCTGAGTTCTAGGCCCAGGTAGGTGTACTTGTTGGTTTCTGTAAGTGGCCAGTTGTCTATTGTGAAGGGAGGATGGCCAGCAGGTTTCTGCTTTCTTTTCTGGAACACCATGATATTAGTTTTCTTCTGGTTGATTGGCATTGCCCATGTGCTGCTGACGGTGCTGCATTGCCCATGTGCTGCTACTCTCTCTCTGACGGTGTCTGTCTCTCTGACTGATCTCTCTGACTGATGGTGTCTGTCTCTCTCTGACTGTCTTGTCTCGCGCTCTCTCTGACTGTCTTGTCTCTCTCTCTCTCTCTTTGACTGTGTCTCTCTCTGTCTCTGTCTTTAAAGATACATGAACTAGGAGCCCTAGGTAGCAAGGAACTCTCAAAAGGAATTTTCTTACAGACCTGTTTATTATTATTATGATTTTCCACTACGCATTTCAACAACAGCCTGTTGTCTTCATCAGGTGGGGAATAAACATGTAGTGGAAAATCATAATAATAATAATAATAGTAATAATAAGCAGGTCTGTAAGATATATCCCTGTGAGAGCTCCTTGCTACCTAGTGCTCCTAATATGACCACTCAGTTTATGTATCTTTAATTTCATTCTCATCCCTGGAATTGTAGCCGGAGCGGATTGGAGCTATCAGAGAGCTCTCAACAGCCTTTAAGGAATTTGCATGATGAAGCTCCATTGACGCGGACGTCAGGTGATCGGAATCTCGCACATGACCACACCAAGAAGGAAGACGCCTAGGAGCGGTCTCGCAGCAGCCCACGGTTCTCTACCGCCATGCGAATACCGATGTTGAGCGAGGGTGCACAACCGGAATAGGTGAGAGGCAAACCCCCACACCTTATAAAAGTTTCGACTCCGTGACTCCGTGACTCCGTGACTCTAAACAGCACTATATATACAGGTCCACACTGGATGCTGTACTTGTGTATCTATATACTGTATGTATATAGTGTGGACCTGTATATACAGTAGAGTGCTGTCTGTGTATACAAGATGTACAGCCGCAGTTTCTGCATACGGGCAGCAGTCTATGTGTATACGTCCTGCAGCAGTCACTAATGTGCATACAACTGGCAGCAGTTTCTAATGTGCATATGTCTGCCAGCAGTCTCCAATGTGCACAGGTCCTGCAGCCGTCTCCATGATGTCTCTATTGCGTATTCTCTCTTGTGTGTATAGCCCACAGCCGTCTGCATTGTCTATACGGCCCGCCGCCATCTCCATTGTCTATATGGACTACAGCCATCTCTATTGTGTATTCTCTATTGTATATACAGCTATTGTGTATTCAGCCCACAACAGCCTCAAGTGTATGTGTGTGTAATATATAATAGAGAGAGAGAGTGTAAAAAAAAAAAAGGAAAAACAGCACAAAAATATAGAAAAAAGTGGACTTCATTGACTTCATTGCCCAATGGCATGGCCACGCATTGGGCAATGAAGTCCATGTTTTTCAATTTTTTTGTGCTGTTTTTCCTTTTTTTACCCTATTGTAAGGAACCATCTGGATTGCTGGTTGGGAAAATTTGCATATAAATTGAGGTAATTTCTGGTGCGGTTCCAATTTTTCCACAATAAATATAATATATGTTTGAGTGGAGGCGGGGCATAAGTGGAGGCGGAACATGAAATTCCTAGTGGCAGCCCTGGGAAGCAAAATAACCGCAGAAGGTTACTCAAGATAAGTTGCTCAGTGAAGTTCTCTTATGTACCTGTGGGGATTCTCAGAAGATGCACTCTGCTACAGGTTATGGGCCCAGATACCGGTAAGCCCAGATAACGGAGCACACAGATAAGCAATGGGGAAGCAAATAAGCTCTGTAAACAGAAGGAGATAAAACCCAGTGAACGGAGGCTGAAAAAGATCCAGATGCAGAGGGACAAATGAATTTATGATCCCAGGAACTGGAGAGCCGCACACTGGAGATAATCACAGAGAATCACACACACAACATACAGGAACTCTCAGCAAGAAAGAAGAAAGAAGAAGAAAAGCAGAATAATATCTCCGGGATCCGATCAGTGCTGTTAACCCTTTGGATCAAACCCTTTGGATCCCCGTCAATCACAGATAGCGGGATCCAAAGGTGCAGCGGCGAGGAACGCTCTGTTCCCCGCCTGCATCGGAGATCCCATGATAATATTGTGGAATCTCCGATGCTCACGTGACAACCCGGGATCCTGGCTAGACCCCGGAAGCTGTCACGGAGCATTTCCGGGTTGTGGTTGGCAGGCGGTGCCAACCGTATCACGTCCGTGATTCTGAGAAAACAGATGAGCTGCAGCTCATCGTATCTCTCAGAAGCGATCGTACTGTGCAGCAGGCGCCTCTCTATGAGGCAGTTTAAAAGTAAGAATTGATTTTTTATAATACTTTTAAAACCCTGTAAAAAAAAAAAAAACATAAAAGTTCAAATCACCCTCTTTTCCCCCATTCACAATAAAACATTAAAAAAATAAAAAATACATTTTTGGCATCGCCGCATTCAGAATCGCCCGATCTATCATGATATTAAATAAATGATGAGAGCCTTAAACTGCGTCACAGAAAAAATGGGCCAAAAGCCAAAATTACGTTTTTTTGGTCACTGCAACATTGCTTATAAAATGCAATAACAGGCGATCAAAACAGCGCATCCACAAAAAATGGTATCATTAGAAACGTCAACTCAATAAACAAAAAATAAGTCATCAGACAGCCCCAGATCATGAAAAATTAGGGCGCTACGGGTCGCAAAACTTGGCGCAAAAAGTGTGATTTCTTTTTTTTCTGATTTTTTTCTCACCACCTAGATACAAGTAAAAATATACATGTTTGGTATCTACAAACTTGTACTGACCCGAGACATCACCCCGTCATGTCGTTTTTACCATATAGTGAACATGGCGACTAATAAAACGAAAAAACAAACGTGTAATTGCACTTTTTTTGCAATTTCACTGTACTTGGAATTATTTTGCAACTTCCCTGTACACTATATGGTAAAATAAATGATTGCATCTGAAAGTACAACTCATCCCGCAAAAAACAAGCCATCATATGTCTATATCGATGGAAAAATAAAAAAGTTATGGCTCTTGGAAGCAGGGGAGCAAAAAACGAAAATGAAAACGAAAAATTCCAGGGTCATGAAGGGGTTAATAAAGGCATTCATTAAGATGTGCATCTTCAAACAACTCTGTGCCTCCTCCAGAAGTCTTACTTCAGTGAGCAAATTGTCTCTTCAGTGAGGAAGTAGACAAACTCTAGTGCCACCCATTGGAAGTAGCAATCCTAAAAGTCAAAATTGAGCTTTTAACGAGCTTTGTCATATGATTTAGGATTAATGCCAGGTCAGAACCTCAATTTGCAGACCAGGTGTTTTGGGGTGATTTCCCCTCGTCGGATGCAAAGTATGAGATGTACCGTATATACTCGTGTATAAGCCGACTTTTTCAGCCCAAAAATTGGGCTGAAAAGTCCCCCCCTCGGCTTATACACGAGTCATATACGTGGGGGCTGTGTCCGGGAGCAGGAGGAGGCAGGAGGAGGCTGGAGGAGGTGGGGGGAAGGCTGCAATATGAGCGGCTCGTGACGTGGAGCCGCTCATAACTTATTCATGATATGCACTGCATCCCCCGCCCATCCGCGGGGGGAGCAGTGCATATCGCCTTACAGCCCCCCAGCACGGGGTATACAGCCCCCCCATCCCTCACAGTATGGCGCCCCCTTTCCATACAGCCCCCCCCGTGGTATCCAGGGCCCCCCGTATATACAGCCCCCCCGTGGTAACCAGGGCCCCTCGTATATACAGCCCCCCCGTGGTAACCAGGGCCCCCTTGCTGACCTGTAAAGGAAGAAGTCAGTATATCTTATCGCTGCTGCTGCCGCCGCCGCCGTCGCCGCTCCGCTTCTCGGTCACCGCGCTGCTCCGGGTCTTCACGCTTCCTGTTCCTTCTACCGGCGCTCAGGAAATGACGTCATTGTTCGAGCGCGGAGAAGGAACAGGAAGCGTGAAGACCCGGAGCAGCGCGGTGACCGAGAAGCGAGAGCGGCGGTGGCAGCAGCAGCGATAAGTATACTGACTTCTTCCTTTACAGGTGCAGCAAGGGGGGCCCTGGTTACCACGGGGGGGCTGTATACAGCTGGGGCCCTGGATACCACGGGGGGGCTGTATACAGCTGGGCTGCTGTATACAGCTGGGGCCCCTGTATACTACCTATGGGGGGGGTCTGTATACCTCTGGAGCTGCTGCTGTATATACCCCCTAGGGCTGCTGCTGTATATACCCCCTGGGCTGCTGCTGTATATACCCCCTGGGGCTGCTGTATACTACTACTGGGGTTCTCTGTATACTACTACTGGGGCTGCCGTATACTACCACTGGGCTTCTGTATACTACTACTGGGGCTGCTGTGTATATACCCCCTGGGCTGCTGTTATACTACCACTGGGGCTTCTGTATACTACACTGGGGCTGCTGTATACTACCACTGGGGCTTCTGTATACTACTACTGGGGCTGCTGTATACTACTACTGGGGCTGCTGTATACTACTACTGGGGCTGCTGTATACTACTACTGGGGCTGCTGTATACTACTACTGGGGCTGCTGTATACTACCACTGGGGCTTCTGTATACTACTACTGGGGCTGCTGCTGTATATACCACTGAGGCTGCTGTATACTACTATTGGGGCTGCTGTATACTACCTGGGGCTTCTGTATACTACCACTGGGGCTGCTGTATATACCTCTGGGGCTGCTGTATACTACCACTGGGGCTGCTGTATATATCTCTGGGGCTGCTGTATACTACCCTGGGGCTGCTGTATATATCTTGGGGCTGCTGCTGTATATACCACTGGGAGGCTGCTGTAACACTGCTGGGGCCTGTATGTACCACTGGGAGGCTGCTTTATACCACACTTCTGGGGGCTGTATAACTACCACTGGGGAGCCTGTACACCACTGCGGGCCTGTATACCACACTGCTGGGGGCTGTATACCTGTGCTGGGGTCCACCCTCGGCTTATACACGAGTCAATAGGTTTTCCCAGATTTTGGGGCAAAAGTAGGGGGTCGGCTTATACACGGGTCGGCTTATACACGAGTATTATACGGTAATCTGTCTGTAAGAGAGACTAAGAGCGGTCTAGGGTAAAGCTTTTCTTCTTGCTTGCAAATTGAGGTTCTGAAGTGGCCTAAATCCTAAATGATATGACCAGGTTCATTAAAGTGTCAATTATGACTTCTTACTTCCTATAGGTGGCGCTAGAGTTTGTCGCCTACTTCCTCCCTGAGGAGACAATTTGCATATTTCCCAGAGGAGCATTGCGGCCAGGGCTGCCGATACAACCTTACAGGTCTTCTTGACGTAAGGGCCCCGCCCATCATTGGAGGGGGCATGTCCATTAAAACAGGGTCAGAGGGCCCGGTCATGCCGGTGGCAAAGGGGCCATTTGGAGCGGGCCCTAATCTCCTCTGAGCCCTGCCCCCTAAATGTCTTTTTGCAAGGCTTCCCCCTCTCCTGTGAAGAATCACGACGGTGTCGGGCTCTACCCTCTGACCTCTCTCCTCCTGTCGTGTCCATCACAGGCAGGGCAGCTGCCAGGCGGCCCGCAAACAGGAAGTCACGTGGCAGCACCGGCAGCAGGACCCGCCCCTCATCTCTGCCAGTGTCCGGGCTCTGCCTGCTGCCTCTCCGATGAAGGCTTCTTCTCTCTGGCCATCACCGCATGTCAGCTGCCACGAAGCAACTCAGAAATGGTGGCCAAGGACTTTAAACGGTGAGTGATGGAGAAAGGGGCTCAGCGGAGGGCTCCAGTGTGGGGGGAGGAGGGGGATGTATACAGTATGGTGCCCCACCCGCACTGTGGGCAGAACTGACCTGTTCATTCATTCTCAGCCTACCACCATGGAGGTCCCTCCACTTATTGTCTTATTGGGAGATGTGCAGCTTTTGCTTTCTCCAGGGTCATTACAAGACTGGTCCTCTCCATGTATACCACTCATCATACCCAGTATAGAGCATGGCCCTGGTGTCCAATCTCTTTATCTCTTTCCCTCAGGCTCTCTGTCTCTGTCTTTGTCTCCACACAGCACTATACTCTATACAGGTCCACACTGGATGCTGTATTTGTGTATCTATTTACTGTATGTATATAGTGTGGACCTGTAATACAGATATACAGTAGAGTGCTTTCTGTGTATACAAGATATACAGCCAACAGTCTGTGCATACGGCCAGCAGTCTCTGTGTAAACGTCCTGCACAGTCTCCAATGTGTATACATCCCACAGCAGTCACTAATGTGTATACATCCTGCAGCAGTCACTAATGTGCATACAACCTGCAGAAGTCTCTAATGTGCATACGTCTCCCAGTAGTTTCCAATGGGCATAGGACCCACAGCTGTCACAATTGTGCATTTGTCCTGCAGCCGTCTCCATTGTGCATTTGTCCCGCAGCCATCTCCATTGTGTATACGGGCAGCAGCAGTCTCTATTGTGTATTCTCTATTGTGTGTATAGCCCGCAGTCGCCTCCATTGTCTATATGGCCAACAGCCATCTCCATTGTCTGTATGGCCTGCAGCCATCTCTATTGTGTATACAGCTAGCAGCCATCTCTATTGTGTATTCTCTATTGTGTATACAGCTATTGTGTAGCCAGCCCACAGCAGCCTCAAGTGTGTATGTGTGTAATATATAATAGAGAGTGTAAAAAAAAGGAAAAACAGCACAAAATATAGAAAAAAGTGGACTTTATTGCCCAATGGCGTGGCCACGCATTGGGCAATAAAGTCCACTTTTTTCAATTTTTTTGTACTGTTTTTCCTTTTTTTACCCTATTGTAAGGAACTATCTGGATTGCTGGTTGGAAAAGCTTTGTACATAAGTTGAAATAATTTTTGGTGCTGTTCCAATTTTTCACTATAAATATAATCTATGTTTGGGTGAAGGCGGAGCATGGATGGAGGTGGAGCATGGGTAGAGGCGGAGCTGGGGTGGAGGCGGAGTTTGGATGGGGCTGGGCAGAGTCTCAGGGGCCCCGAAATTCCTAGTGGCAGCCCTGATTGCAGCTCTGTCTCCTCACTACTGGCATGCTTGATCAGTGTGTCACTCTCCAGAAGGAGAAGAGCTATTCCATTAGACTTCATTGAGCTTAATTTATGTCACCAAACTGGCTCATATTTTAACTAACTTGCTGGATGTGTCCCCTCCAGCAACACCCCAAGTTTGTGGAGCTGCTGGGACTGGCACAAAAACACTTACTTTGAATCTAGCAAAAATAATTAAAAAATAATATAAAAAACTTGAAACGTTTGAAGGTGTTTTACACTAAGGGAAACCCGCAAATAAATCCCCAAACTTTACAGAATTGCTGGGTTAATTTTGCAATCACCACTTTAAAAAAAGTCAAAATTTTTTAAGTACTCCAACATAAAAAGCACAATGTGTACTGCAAAAAAACAAGTTTTAAGGTGTTGTTGAAAAATAAAAATACTATGGCATTCGAAAGGTCATAATAAAACAAACAAAAAAATCAGTTCACAAAGGCCAAAACTAACAGCAGAACAGAGGGTTACCGCAGTACTGTAATCAACAAAACAAGGAAGCATCAACACTGTTTTTCCTGCAAAACTAAAACTAAATCAATGGTCATTGATGTACTTAAAGGGAACCTGTCACTTCGATCTAACCCCCTAACCAATCACTACCTATCCCTGCACCTTCCTAGCTGATCCCTAACCATCCCTGTCTCACGTAAAAGGGCCTTATAAAGAGTAAGAAAATGAGTTATATAGAGTATATACTTACACTAGATGGTGGCCCGATTCTAACGCATTTGGTATTCTAGAATATGTGGGTGTGCGGCGGTGCAGGTGTGCGGCGGTGCGGGTGTACGGCGGTGCGGTTGTGCGGCGGTGGCCCCCTCAGTTCTCACCCGCTCCAGGCTTCTGTCCAGCCGCTCCTCACCCTAGCATGTCTTCTTCTTCTTTCTTCTGCATAGACGTCAGCAATTCCAAGGCTTCGGGGGCGGAGTTAACAGGGGGCGTCATAATAGGCGTGTCCAAGCGCATAGCCATGATGTGGTGGGCGTGTACTTGTACAACGCCCCCTTTGGTAGCTCCACCCCCCGCGGCCTTTGGATTTCTGGAGTCTATGACACGAAAAAAAGAAGAAGAATGGCGGGGAGATGGAGTGGCGGGCAGATGGAGCGTGGAGCGGCGGCCAGGAGGGAGACGTGGAGCGGGTGAGCAGCGGGCAGGAGACCGAGCGGAGGGGGGCCAGGAGACCGGGCGGACTGTGCCTGTTTCGCTGTAACGGAAATCTCGCGTCAATGATTGGTCGCGCCCAGCCAGCCACGAACAATCAGCGACGCGGGTTTTGCATTTATGAGACAGTGTGACATGAGTATAAGGTGAATGTGGGGCTTAGTGTGACGTGAGTGCAAGGTGAGTGTGACATGAGTGCAGGACAGAGTGTGACATGAGTGCAGGGTAGTTGAGTGGGGTGAGTGTGAGTGCAGGGTGAGTGTAGTGTGGTGTAAGAGCGGAGCGTGTTGCACAGGGTGTTGGCGGAGGGTGTGTACGAGGTGTACGGAGCAGACGGTGTGTGTGGGTGTAAGTGGTCTGCAGTACCTGGCTCCTGGTGCTCTGTGCGTTTAGCTTAAGGACCTCTGGTGATGTCACAGCCATGTGACCTTGCTCCGGCCATGATTGTGACATCATCAGAGGTCCTGTAAGTATAGAGCCCCTCACACATAACGACGCACCAGCGATACCGATAGCAATACGACCTGGCCGGGATTGCTGGTGCGTCATTTTCACATAGCTGGTAAAGCCCCCATCAATATAACAACGCACCAGCGATTCCAATACGACCTGGCCGGGATCACTGGTGAGTCGTTTTCACATTGCTGGTAAAGCCCCCGTCACACATAACGACGCACCAGTCGATACTGATAACGATACGACCTGGCCGGGATCGCTAGTGCGTCGTTTTCACATCGCTGTTCATTTCAAATAGCGGGACGGGAAAGCCAACAGTGAAGTCGGCTTTCCCGCCTGCTGTGTGAGTGTAGCGCTGTCGTCTCTGTCACGGCAATCCGCGTAGCTGATTTCTTGCCAGTGCTTTTTTTGTAAAAAAATATTTGCAGGTACGCATTTCTGATTAATTTCCCCTATGCACAGGGGTGCAGCAAGGCTCTCTACCGCCTGAGCCTAGGTGAGGACCGGGGCGGGGGCTGCTGCCAGCGGCCGCAGGTGGGGAGCGGGGAGGAAAGGTTGCTGTCGGTAGCCGCCGCCTGTGAATTTACCTTATGCAGCCAATGCACGTCAAACCGGAAGCTGGCTGCATAGTGCAGGCACCGCCCTCTTCTGCTCGGCCGCTCCCCCTGCCTCCTTGCCACCTGAGCCTAACGGTTCATATTGACCATTGGACAGTGGTCCCCTATGCATGGCACACTTCCCCTATGTGGGGCACACGTCTCCTATGCGGGGCACACGTCCCCTTTGCAGGGCACATGTCCCCTATGCATGGCTCAGATCCCCTATGCAGGGCACACATCCCCTATGCGTGGCAGATGTCCCCTATGCATGGCACACGTCCCCTATGCGTGGTACCCATCCCCTATGCGCGGCACACGTCACCTATGCATGGCACACATCCCCTATGCGTGGCACATGTCCCCTATGCAGGACACACGTCCCCTATGCGGGCACACGTCCCTATGCAGGGCACACGTCCCCTAATCAGGGCACACGTCCCCTATGCAGGGCACACATCCCCTATGCAGGGCTATGCGGGGCACATGTCCCCTATGCAGGGCACACGTCCCCTATGCAGGGCACACATCCCCTATGCAGGGCACACGTCCCCTATGCAGGGCACACGTCCCCTATGCGTGGCACACTTCCCCTATGCAGGGCACACGTTCCCTATGCAGGGAACACGTCCCCTATTTGTGGCACACGTCCTCTATGCAGGGCACACGTCCCCTATGCGTGGCACAAGTCTACTTTGCGTGGCACATGCCCCCCTGTGTTAGATATGGCCCCCATGCTGCTCTATTTTTCCCTCCTCCGGCGCTGATCTCCCGGTCTCACTGCTTCTGCAGTGATCGGGCAGAGATGATGCTGCAGAGCTCCTCCACTTCCTGGTTCTGTGCGGTCATGTGATCGGCACAGCAGAGAGTGACATCATCTTTGCGTGTGATTACAGCAGCAGTCGGGAGACCGGAGAGACACCAGGAGATCAGCGCTGGAGGAGGAGGTAAGTATACAGTTTATTATTTTACTATGCAAGCAGCAAGGGGGCCATATCTAACATAGGGGGGTATGTGCCATTACAGGGGGGTGCAGGACCATATAATATGAGCCGCTCCCCCAGCCTATCACCGCGGTGCGGTTTCAGTACCATGGTTATGGAGAGTGGCTATGCACATTATATGAGCGGGAGCAGGAGATCTCTCGCTCACTCCTGCAGCCTCCACCAGCCCGCCCCAGCTCACGTTTTCCAGTACACCATAACCGTCACAAAGAAAGCACTGTCCATCACTGGCGGCAGGTTTTGAATTTGAGCGCCTATTTGCATAGGCTGCGCTCATTGGTGGGCAGCCTCTGTCTGGTGCGCGATTTTGACTTCAGACAGACGCCTTAGACAATTATATAGTAGATGTAGTCTGGGTCCATAGTCTGTGATGGGTGGGCTCTGGGGCTCCATTGTTCCCTCCTTGCTTGCTTGCAGTACGCCCCGCTGGGCGTCATTGATGTTCCTCTATTTCACCTCTATTCCAAAGTTCCCGCCTCTTCTGTTGCAATCAGAAGCCGTCCGGGATGTCATATCCGGTGCGGTGCATTGTGGGGGCTGGTCATGTGGTACAGCCCAGGTCTGGCGCATGCGCAGTGCACATAGTGAAGCCGAACCGGTGATGTCATAATCCCTCACAATGCACCGTGGCGGATATGACATCCCGGCCGGCTTCTGGTTGCACCAGAAGAGGCGGAAACTTTGAAATAGAGGCGGAATAGAAGAACAACGATGACGCCCAGCGGGGTGTCCTGCAACAAGCGAGGAGGGAAGAATGGAGCCACGGAGCCTACCCACCACAGACTATTATTATTATTTATTTATATTTATATAGTGTCATAATATTCCATGGCGCTTTACATGTTAAGGGGGCAGACTAGGGCAAGTAACATACTAACAATACATGTAACAATGGCTGTGGACAATTCTGACATACAGACACAATAGGGGAGAAGATCCTGTCCGCGAGGGCTCACAGTCTATGAAGGGCATGTGGGGGACCCAGACTACATCTAAGCATATAACTCTTTTTCTCCCTCTTTATAGGGCCCTGTTAGGTGAGACAGGGATGGTTAGGGATCAGCTAGGAAGGTGCAGGGACAGTTAGTGTATAGGTTAGGGAGGTAGATCGAGGTGACAGGTTCCCCTTAATGGCTTAATTAGAAAAGGTTGTCTCCTTTTTTTCCAGTAATCTGACCACTCATTCATGGAAGCAAAACACAAAAGAGCTTTTATTCTAATCATTGACAATTGCTTTAAATGATCAGAACATTTACCTTTAGTTTAGGAGAATGGCAGAGCCTTGATGTAAGTCATTACCTTGAACACATATCTAGCGTTATTGAATTGAAAAATTCAGTTGAACGGTATAGGATGGGAATAAACATCAGTGTGTCCAAACGTTTATGGCAAAAGTTTGCATATACCCTGTTCCAACACCACAGTATTATACCGTATATACTCGTGTATAAGCCGACCCGTGTATAAGCCGACCCCCCTACTTTTGCCCCCAAAACCTGGGAAAATCTATTGACTCGTGTATAAGCCGAGGGTGGACCCCAGCACAGGTATACAGCCCCCAGCAGTGTGGTATACAGCAGCCCCAGAGGTATATACAGCAGCCCCAGTGGTAGTATACAGCAGCAGCCCCAGTGGTATATACAGCCCCAGTGGTAGTATACACGCAGCCCCAGTAGTATATACAGCCCCAGTGGTATATACAGCCCCAGTGGTAGTATACACGCAGCCCCAGTAGTATATACAGCCCCAGTGGTATATACAGCCCCAGAGGTAGTATACAGCAGCCCCAGTAGTATATACAGCCCCAGTGGTATATACAGCCCCAGAGGTAGTATACAGCAGCCCCAGTAGTATATACAGCCCAGTGGTATATACAGCCCCAGAGGTAGTATACAGCAGCCCAGTAGTATATACAGCCCCAGTGGTATATACAGCCCCAGAGGTAGTATACAGCAGCCCCAGTATTATATACAGCCCCAGTGGTATATACAGCCCCAGAGGTAGTATACAGCAGCCCCAGTAGTATATACAGCCCCAGTGGTATATACAGCCCCAGAGGTAGTATACAGCAGCCCCAGTAGTATATACAGCCCCAGTGGTATATACAGCCCCAGAGGTAGTATACAGCAGCCCCAGTAGTATATACAGCCCCAGTGGTATATACAGCCCCAGAGGTAGTATACAGCAGCCCCAGTAGTATATACAGCCCCAGTAGTATATACAGCCCCAGTGGTAGTATACAGGGCCCCAGCAGGGCCCCCCTCATAGTTTGGCGCCCCCACCTCACATGATGGCCCCCCCGCATGCAGCGCTGTGCATATACATTACCAGGATATCAGCTGTCACCCTCCGGTGGCGGATCGCGGCTCCTGGGCTCCGGGCTCCATCTTCCTCTGTCTTCCTGCTTTGTGGCCGCCGGGCTCATCGCGATGACGTCATCGCGACGCCGGCCGGTCACGTCACAAGCAGGAAGACACAGAGGAAGATGGAGCCCGGAGCCCAGGAGCCGCGATCCGCCACCGGAGGGTGACAGCTGATATCCTGGCAATGTATATGCGCAGCGCTGCATGCGGGGGGGGCCATCATGTGAGGTGGGGGCGCCAAACTTTGAGGTGGGCCTGTATACTGGTATGACTCGCGTATAAGCCGAGGGGGGTACTTTTCAGCCCAATTTTTGGGCTGAAAAACTCGGCTTATATGCAAGTATATACGGTATATAGTCCAGAAACAAACACAAAGCCAATACACAGAAGAGCCATAGGAGGTCTACAGGTCAGTATTAAATACCGGCTGGTGGTTCAGATACATCTTCTAGTCTGTACATGTCCCTGCTACTTAATGTACCTATACATATGCTCATGCTATATTGCAGTGTTGCTCCCATATAACAGATGGAGTTACATCTATAATTTTTCATCTATAATTTTACATTTCTTGTTATGTGCTGCCCCCTTGAGTATTTTTCTTTGCACTGTTAAGCCTTACTTTTCATATTTAATTAATAAAAATTATTTTTTTATTCTCCTCAAATGGCTATGCTATGTGCATTGGCTGTATATATCTAACTTTGTGACAAGGGTTTCATTATGATCTAACAGTGAATTTAAAGTCAGTTTTATGTAAAATAACTATTTAAAGTAACACGACATTGTTGTATTTTTTAGTGCTGCAGTCCCCCCCCCCTAAAACCCCCCCCACCCCCCCCACCGTCCCCTGCCCCTGTTCCCTGCCCCTGTCTGGAGTGGAGCTTTAACACTAGAAGTCCCAGAGAGGGGTCATTTGACATTTCTACCTTTGAAACCCAGAGAAGGGTCAAATGAGCTAAAGGATTTTATCTACATCTTATCTTATCTCTAATTACTGTCTTTTGTTCTGTTGTTAAGGCCATTACTGTCACACCACAGGAGGTTGTTTGCTGTTTTCCATCTAGTTTAAGTAGTTCTATTCAGTCTATTGTATTTGATAATATAAAGACTATACATATTGTATTTAGTTTAGTTTTATTTGAGCAAAAAAGCACTGAAACAATGTATCATTTTTTATATATTTTAAATAAAGAATTAGACATTTTAGAGCAAGGTACAGCTGTGAGTAATGACCAGAAGCATTTGTGTCTAAAGGTACCGTTACATGTTACGATCTCGACGACAATATAGTAAGAAATGTCTCGTGATCACATATTTCGTGCAATCTGTTTCACATCATCCAAGAGGCGTCACGCGCAACTATCTTGTTAACGATGTCAATTTTGGCACCTCGCCAGCCTCATCGCAAACATTTGCAGAACGATTTTTCACAATGGCAGGAATAGCAGAATTTAGACGGACATCGTTCATCTCGGCGTTACACTGAACGATTCTGCACATCTTCTGACACATAATTGGACGAGGATCATCAGATTTGAGATCCTGACCTCAAATCTGCGATCAGCGATCCAACGATGTGTTCGTCCGATATCTTCACGTTACACGCAACTATGTGAAAACGACATCGCATGAACGACGTGATCACGTGACGTTTTCAAACGATATCGTCAACGAGATCATAACGTGTAACGGTACCATTAGGTCTCAAGTACACTAGCGAAAAAAAAAACTCAGCATGTTCATTCTTGTGCAAATTTTGCGCGAAAAAATATTCGCACAAGAGGACTGAAATTTTAGTGTGAAAAATATACAAAAGAACAACTGTTATTTGTTTCCATGCTTTTTTTTTTTTTT
The DNA here is from genome assembly GCA_033576535.1 of Allobates femoralis. Classification (NCBI taxonomy): domain Eukaryota; kingdom Metazoa; phylum Chordata; class Amphibia; order Anura; family Aromobatidae; genus Allobates; species Allobates femoralis. The sequence continues at coordinate 89,787,563 of JARQOC010000001.1, forward strand.
TTAAAAACCAATAAGATTTTTTTTTTCACTAAAGGGTTATTTCATACCAACATCAAACAAATAGTCACATTTTCAAGATGAGCAGTGTATTAGCGGCATGGCCAAACAACTGTGATAAGATAGTGAACAAGAAAACAATGGCCACCTGAGAATGGATGTATGTGAGAGGGCTCCGGACTTGTAGGACTCAATCCACCCCATCTGTCCACGCCTGGGCCCCTCACACAGCCACACCACCGCTGTCGCTGCCCCCCATACAGCCCGCATCCAGCCGAGCCCTCCATTGTGCCCTGATTCAGCAGGGTGAGAGCAGAGCTGCAGCTGAGGACGGGCGACCAGAGGCCCGACCTGGGCCCACCAGAGGAGGTGAGCGCGAGGGCCGCACAGCCACAAGGGGACCCCCTGACCACAGGCACCCGACCGGGCACCCCCGGCTGTGACCAGCGGCGGGGACCCGAGATCCGTGAGTGCCTGACAGCCGGCGGGCGCCGAGGAGACCGCAGCCGCACAGACTGTAGCGCCTGCCGGCTGGTCCTCCCCGCCGCTAACCACCGGATCCCCCCTCTCCTGGCTCCTAAATCAGAGCGGGCGATAGCGGCAGTCTCTGCCACCCACGACCGTTTGATGAGCCAGGGCTGCTGCCGCACACTTCGTGCAGCCTCTCAGGTCCTGTCCCCGGCTTCCAGTGCCTGTCAGCCCTGGAGAGCCGACGCGCTACAGAGCAGCAGCAGAGCTCTGCTTTGATCTGCCTGCGCGCACACATCAGTGACTGTAGGCACCGCAGCGGACATAGCTGCCGTTGATCCAGCGCTACCCTCCTGGCTCCTTCCCACCCACGGCTGCATCACATCACTGGCTGTTCCACCTCACCCATGGCTGCATCTCATCCCACCCGTGGCTGCATCTCATCCCACCCGTGGCTGCATCTCATCCCACCCATGGCTGCATCTCATCCCACCCATGGCTGCATCTCAGCTCACCCGTGGCTGCATCTCAACCCACCCGTGGTTGCATCTCAACCCACCCGTGACTTCACCTCACCCGTGGCTGCATGTTGGAACATACCTGGCACTGCCTGGGTATGTCCCTGGTACGTTTGCCACATGTGTACTTGTAGCAGTCAACACATCTCTCAATTTCACAATTGTTCGTGCATCGATGGTTGACCTGACACTTCGCCCTTTTGCCAGGGCTGGGTGTGGAAGGTAGTTGCCAAAGGAGTTTCTCCTTGTGTGCTTCTTTTCAGTCACATGAGAGCCACCTAACTCTTTTGCAAGCTCAACCATGAAGTCCACCCGTCTCTCCTGCACCCCAGTGCATGCCTGATAAAGAACATGAGCATTGAGTGCTGCCATGTCAATCATGTTGTAGAACACGGCGACTGGCCATCTCCGTGTTCCTGCACACACGCTGTACTCCCGCATCATTTGGTCCATTACATCCACACCGCACTTTGTGTGGTTGTATTGTGTGATCGTGTTTGGCTTCCTTTTGTTGGTATCCTCAGTCTCAACCACGCTGTGCATGCTGCTGAGAATGTAGATGGCCTTCTTTCGTTTGGGTGTATACACTGTCAGTGTGGCACCAATGGTTGAAAACACCTGAGTGGTGAATTCAGTGCGGTCCATCTGTCTAGCGGATTGAGGAATTTCCCAGCGACTCTTGTTGACTGTACCGAGGATAGTGGTTTTCCGGCTAAGCAGTTGTTGTGCAAGTGACAATGATGTAAAGAAATTGTCCGTGGTTACAGTTCTGCCCTTGTCCATGAATGGTTCCATCAGCCTCATCACTACAGTTTCGGAAAGTCTCTCACCGCTGGGACGACTGGGGTCCTTGCCAAGACATGGGAAGACATTACAGATGTACTTTGATTTCAAGGCCCAAGCCACCCAAAACTTGATGCCAAACTTGTCTGGTTTTGTTGCAATGTATTGCAGAAAACAGCAGCGAGTCTCTGACGGGAAAAGCTGTTCATCAATAGTGATGTGTCGACCAGGGTTGTAGGATGCGATGCAGCTGGTGACAAATGATCTCCACACATCGGAGATTGCAGCAAACTTATCGATCTCCACTCGCTTACTGCGTGTGAACAGGTCATCAAAGCGTAGGTGTTGCATGATGTATTGGAAACGGTTTCGGGTCATAGTTGCAATGATCCTTGGGTTTCCCAGGTTTGCTGACCAGCTGTCACATAGTGATGGAACTTTGGTCACCCCCCGCAAGATAATGACTGAAATAAATGGCATTCGTTCCGGGAGACCCATGAACCAATCCACCTGCTCCGTGTGACGTGCATGTTGAGTAGTCCATTCTTGAATGCTACAAAGCATGTCAAGAGTGATAAAACAGAGGAAGCTCTGAAGGCGACTCCGGACACTTGTCTGGCCTTAGCACTTGGCTCTCCATCTGTAGGGTGCGGTTCTATTGGGTGAAATGGAGACATTTCCCCACTTGTACTTCATGCCACACTGTGCCATCTTTTGCGGTCTCTGTCGGCTCACTCGCCAACCGAGCTCTCTTTTTTGGTAGAGGCGGAGTCTCCTCATCTGCAAGATAAATAATTTCAAATTAACAATTTGTTTTGGTTCTAAATAAAAAAGATAGTCAGGAAATAAAAATAGGTAATTCACACTGCCTTTTTAGGCATCCTGTTCTGTCCGTTTTTGAAATGAGCAGAAAGGATCCCTTTTGGCCCCCATGCACCGTGGGTGATGTCCGTGTGCTATCTGTGAATCCACAGGTAGCACTGTCCGCTGTCACCACATACTCACTCCTCCAGCGCCGCTGCTCCTCTCACTTACGGATCGCTCTTGGGCTCAGCGAAGTGAATATTCATAAGCCTAATGAGGGCACCGGAGTGAGAGGAACTGTCAGCGCTGGACTGAGGTGAATATGAAATTCTTTATTTTTAGGCTTTTCACTTTCCTCCGTGGTCCGTGCACACGGAAGTCACACGGATGACATCTGTGTGCATGGACGTTTTCAGCAAAAAGCGGTCTGTGCTTCCGCAAAACAACGGACATGTCTCTGTGTTCTGTGTGGAGCAGACGGACACGCATGTGCTCCACACAGAGACACAGTTTGTGTGGAATGGGGCCATAGGGGAACATGTGTCCCGTATGTCCTGCCTACGGCATGTGTCAGCACAGACCCCACATGTGCCAGAGGCACAGATGTGTGAATCAGCCCTAAGAGGGAGACCGGGGATGAGACAGCCAGAGAAGACAGATAAGACAGGGAAGACACAGAAAAGAGAGAGACACAGGGGAGAGACAGAAAAAGAGATCCACAGACGAAAAGACATTAACCCAGCACCACACTGACCCCGCACAGCACTGACCCCGCACAGCACTGACCCCGTACCACACCGACCCTGCACTGCAGCGTACTGCCCACACATCACACCTGCCCTGCACCGACCCTTATCTGCACCAACCCCTGCAAAACACAGGATCCAAATGAACAGGCAAAAAAGGGAGTGTGAAGCCAGCCTAACCTGAAGACAGCTCAGAGTCCGAATCCGGTTGAAGGACTACATCTTCTCCATCTGAGTCAGAAGGGTTGGTGTTGCTTAGAATCAGTTCAATGCCTCTTCAATGATGTGCCTTCTCTCATTTTCTTTCCTGTGAACAAAATAGGTTTCTCCCCCACAGCACATAAAGCTGCATGCAAATTTGCTAATGTAATGCAGCTGGGGGGGTGGGCAGACACTCAGGCCAGTTTCACACATCCGTGCCTCCTGGCACGTGTGCGGTCCTGCCGACACATGCCTGAGGCACGGACATACGGGGACACATGTTCCCCTGTGGACCCATGCAGACGTCCATGATTCCGCACGGACCGTGTCTCCGTGTGGAGCACATGCGTGTCCGTGTGCTCCACACGGCGACAAGTTCATTTTTCTGCAGAGCCACGGACCACATTTACGTCCAAACGTCCTGCACACGGATGTTCACACTGTGACATCCGTGTGCACGAACTACGGACAAAAGGAAAATGCTTCAAAATAAAGGATTTTATACTCCCCTCGCTCCAGTGGTGTCTGCTCCTCTCTCTTCCGATGCTGCTCATTAGGGCTCATGAATATTCACTTCACTGAGTCCTAGAGCGGCCCGGAAGTGACCGGAGCAGCGGCGCTGGAGGGAGGTGAGTATGAGGTGACAGGCTGTCCATGTGCTATCCGTGGATCCACGGATAGCACGCGGACAGCACCCATCGTGTCACACGTCCATGACACATGGGACTATGCGCCACCCCCAAATGCCCTTGTTCCACACGTCCGTGGTAACACGGACGTGTGAAACCGGCCTCAGGAGCAGCTCACATTCTTTGGGTAGGGACTGACTTCAGTTCCTGATCAGTTTTCCTGATCAGTGTCCATCCAGTTTGTGTGCCAAAACCAGGAGTGACTCCAAAACCCAGAACAGGTGTCAATCTTTCAAGATGTCCGTGCCTACGGCATGTGTCAGCATAGACCCCACATGTGCCGGAGGCACAGATGTGTGAATCAGCCCTAATGGGCCCGTCACACGGGGAAATGATTCCCGGCGATGTGCGGGCGATCACATGCGCGTGCACATCGCCGGGGCATCGCTGGTGACATGACACACGTGGACATGTCACTGGCGAACGTCTGTGAAGGATTGCCTCAGAACCAGCATGTAGTTCAGAGGCGATTCCCGAGCGAGGCAGGGAGCTATACTTTCTATAGCTCCTGTCACCTGAGACATCGCTATTGCTGCATCACACATGCATCCCAGGCTAGTTGGGAAAACTCTGAACTGAGAAACACTGAATCATCACCGAACGATCGCCCTGTTACACATTGCGACGCTCAGGCGATGTTGCAGTATTTCTTTATTGTTTATTCCATAAAAACAGGCGGTTATGCAGGGGTAGTGGAGGGAGGATGGAGGTCAAAACGGCCCGTTGTTGCAACCCCCATCCTCCCTCCACCACCGCTGCATAACCGTCTGTTTTTATGGAATAAACAATAAAGAAATACTGCTGAAACCTGCCCGGTGAGTTGCTGCCATTCTCAGGATGACTGTATCTTCTCTGCACCAACCCCTGCAAAACACAGGAAGCAAACGAACAGGCAAAGAAAGGCACTGTGAGCAGCATCCCCCACACTCAGGAATAGCTTGCATTCTTCTGTTTACACACTCTTATCTTAGATAATCCCCCCTATAGATTCCTCAGACAAGAGAACATTTACAAATGAAAGGATGCTAATTGAGGTGTCAATATGGACTGAGGGTCATTTGACCCTCTCTCAGGACTTCAAGGGGGATCTTGAAATTCCTGGAACTTCTAGTGTTAAACATTTTAATACTAAAATGTCTTATCATGTATTTCCACTAGATGGCGGCAAACCTCAATATTTTTTGACAATATCTATGCTATGAAGCAGAAAGTTTGTTGCAAGACCTCTGAAAGGTGCATTAGTTCAGTTCACTACTTTCACAGCCGAATAATCCTTCGGCGTAAATTTTATTTAAATATCCACGCCTATCCAAGCTTGTGTTCTCTCCCTCTGAGTGCTCTGTGCTGAAGAGGTCAGAGCTGCAGCTAAGAAGCTGACCCACCCAGGGCCGTGGGGTACCCGGTTGCTGACGTTGATTTATTAGGGAAAGTCACGGCCAGCCAGTGCCCGAACCCATAGCCCTTGTGGTTGCTAAAAAAGAGGAAAAAATTAAATAAAAAGTGTCTCGTGATGCCACCTGCGGTATCCGGTATTAATACTGGCGCTGCTGCAGACCTCCGGGGATGATGATGAGGCAGCTAATTGGTAACGCCTCCCTTAGGTGGAGCGGGATCTCCGGGGCAGTGAAGGATGAATAGAGAACTCACACAGGGAGGCAGCTCATCAGGTGGAGATGCAGGCTGACAGTGGTGATGGGCGAATCCTAAATTACTCGGAATCGCTTGACTCTAGCGAGTCCGAGCACAGGACTCGCTACTCGTTGCGAGTCCAATGTTAATGAATGGGGAAGCGAGTAATAGCGAGTAGTGTGAGATTTACAAATCGCAGATGTGTCTCGGAAGCTTCAGCCTGAAGCAATCCTAGTTTTGTCATTTATTTGCATTGGACTCGTTTACTTTGCAACTGTAATCGCTGGGAAACTCGCACAGATAAGAGTCCTGTCCTCTGTGTGCTGGCTGCCAGCTCCAGGGTCCTAGAGCCTGCCTGCTGCCTGATGTAGCAGTGCTGAGATTGTTCTCAGTCTGCTCATTCCCTGTGTACAGACATGAATGTCTGTGCACAGAGATGATGTAGCAGAGCTGAGATTGTTCTCAGTCTGCTCATTCCCTGTGCATATACATCTATATCTATGCACAGGGATGAGCAGAGAGGACATCGCGTTTTGGACTGCGTCGGACGGAAGAGGATTTTTTTAATTAAAGATGGAGTCTCTAATGGCTTTTTTTTAAATTTTTATTTCTAATAAAAAAATTTCTCTGTGTTGTGTTTTTTTTAAAACAATTTAATAGAAATTCATGGCGGTCATGTCTAATATTGGCGTGACCGCCATAAATTTCGGGCTTAGGGCCAGCTGATAATACAAAGCTGGCCCTAACCTCTATTACCCAGCGTGCCACCGCCACCAGGGCCGCTGGAAGAGCGGGGTTCAGCGCCAGAGGATGGCGCTTCAATGAACGCGCCATCTTCTGGGGCGGCTGCGGGCTGCAATTTGCAGCAGGGGGTGCCCAGAAAGCTTGGGCATCCCTGCGCTGCGGATTCCAGCCCCCAGCTGCTTAGCTGTACCTGGCTAGACATAGAAATTGCGCGGAGCCCCACGCATTTTTTTGACTCCGACTCCGAGACGACTCCGACTCCGAGACGACTCCAACTCCGACTCCAACTCGACTCCGAGACGACTCCGACTCCGAGACGACTCTGACTCGACTCCGACTCCGACTCCGAGACGACTCCGACTCCGAGACGACTCCGACTCCGACTCCGAGACGACTCCGACTCCGAGACGACTCCAACTCCGAGACGACTCCGACTCCGACTCGACTCCGAGACGACTCCGACTCCGAGACGACTCCGACTCCGAGACGACTCCGACTCTGACTCGACTCCGAGACGACTCCGACTCCGAGACGACTCCGACTCCGAGACAACTCCGACTCCGAGACGACTCCGACTCCGACTCCGAGACGACTCCGACTCCGAGACGACGACGACTCCGACTCCGACTCGACTCCGAGACGACTCCGACTCCGAGACGACTCCGACTCCGACTCGACTCCGAGACGACTCCGAGACGACTCCGACTCCGAGACGACTCCGACTCCGAGGCGACTCCGACTCTGAGACTCCGACTCTGAGGAGACTCCGACTCCGAGACGACTCCGACTCCGAGGCGACTCCGACTCTGAGGCGACTCCGACTCTGAGACTCTGACTCTGAGACTCTGACTCTGAAATTCATTAAATAATAAAAAAAATGCGTGGGGCTCCGTGCAATTTCTATGTCTAGCCAGGTACAGCTAAGCAGCTGGGGGCTGGAATCCGCAGCGCAGGGATGCCCAAGCTTTCTGGGCACCCCCCGCTGCAAATTGCAGCCCGCAGCCGCCCCAGAAGATGGCGCGTTCATTGAAGCGCCATCCTCTGGCGCTGAACCCGCTCTTCCAGCGGCCCTGGTGGCAGTGGCACACTGGGTAATAAAGGGGTTAATACCAGCTTTGTTATACAAGCTGGTATTAAGCCCGAGATTCTTAATGTCAGGCCACGTTTGACCCAGCCACTAAGAATCTCCAATAAAGGGTTAAAAAAACACAACACAGAGAAAATTTTTTATTTGAAATAAAAAAAAAAGCCATTAGGGACTCCATCTTTAATTAAAAAAATCCTCGTCTGTCCGACGTAGTCCAAAACGCGATGTCTTCTCTGCTACATCCCCTGTGCATAGATAGATGTCTATGCACAGGGAATGAGCAGACTGAGAACAATCTCAGCACTGCTACATCATGTCTGTGAGCAGGCGGGCTCTAGGACCCTGGAGCTGCACAGAGAAGACAGCTGGACTCAGTTCGCAAAGAAACAGCAGTTACTTTGCGAGTTTCCCTGCTATCACTGGCACTGTAGCCGAGTCTAATGCAAACAATGGCAATCCGAGTTTTGTCAGCGTTTCTGACAAAACTAGGATTGATATTGATTTGCATTGGACTCGTGCGAGTAATCACTGGGAAACTCGCAGAGTACCGAGTCCTGCGAGTCCCTTACTACTCGCCGAGTAACGAGTCCTAGCGAGTAGATTCGCCCATCCCTAGCTGACAGTCTCTGAGAACAAGAGTATGGCTCCTCCGGCGCAGGCTAATAAACACACCACAAAGTCTTTGTCTCTGAACCAGGCTTTACTGGTGACTCAGGCAGCAAACAGTCTTTACACATAGTTAACGGGTACTGCTGGCCTGGATGTTTACTAGAGGATTAGGACATCTCACAGGGGACCCTCGGTGATGTGCCTGCTTAGTCCTTTCATCTGTCCTTACTGCGCTCTCCCACTGTTCCTTCCTTGTGCTCCGGAGCACAGAGCGCTCCACTGGTCCCCACGGATCATTGTGGACAGTCCTTGACTTGAGGCCTTCGGCTCCTATACGGGGCCTTAGCAGAATTATGCCGGCTGTTTGCCGCGACTTCTGAAGAAGTCCGTGCACTCCGGTTCTGCGGCTCGGGATAAAAGCCTGCACCACCTCAGAGCCGGTCTTCCAGTATTGGACTGGATTCTTCTGGTCGGGAGTCATACCGACACGGATTCGGGTGCACCTCATCACCCTAGGATCCCCTTCTTTCTCCGGGCCACCTATACTGAAGTGCCCTCCACTAAGAATACAAGCAGGGAGATAGTAATCACCATTATCCCTATTAGGTGTCAGCATATGTAACCAGAGGCAAAGAGTTTAACACATAGCTAAAGAGGCAATAGTATTATGATAGATATACTGCTGTATGTGGAGTCCAGCTGATTAGAGGCAGTATCTTTATAAGTGCTTCTTAAAATGACAGTACCATAGATTGAGTAAAACAAAACCTGATAAATTGGTCACTGAATTTTCTTGTCCCTCTGTTAAGATTGTGTTTTCTGTATACCATGTCACCTAGAGTTAGAAACATGTACACAGAAATATTACACCTGGACATCATTTCTGATATAACTTACCATACGTATACCTGTAAATATTGAACTAAACAAGGGGCAAATCGTAAATTAAACACAGGGACTAAAAGAGAAAAACGATCGTACTGCCCAAGTAGTATCAAAAGTGCAAAAACTTTATTACAGATATGCATGACAATAATTACAGTGTTATAAAATCAGCATATGATGGAATAAATTTAGTCCATAGACCCAGCATTAGTTATAGGAATTATCACAACAAATATCATATAGAACTGAATGCTGGACTGCATATTGATCTTAGCAAAAACTAAATCAACTATACACGCCTTCCTAAATAGGAAGCAGTATATATAAATATATCACAAAGAGAAAATGATGTATTGTTAATTTAGTAGATGCATATAACAGTATACAGAGTTTAATACTAAATGTACCCAACTTGAGGTTATTACCGTAGTATAAAAAATTCATAAGGTGCCTATGCAAATTGTATTTAGTTAGTAACATACATAAATCAGTGTTGGAAATTGATAGTTGTTACTTAACAATATAGTATAAATACAAAAGAAGAGCCAAACATGTATATAAACACCAGATATCAATGACCTAAATTATTGGCAGCAAAGCACCAGAGAATTAATTAATCCTATACAGAAATATTGGGACTAGTGACAAAGTGCACAAAAAAAGGCATAGGAGGCCAATTACCTCAGAGTGTCAGCAGCCAGGGACAGAGGG
>JARQOC010000001.1:89797533-89884000 GCA_033576535.1 Allobates femoralis
GGACTGCGTCGGACGGAAGAGGATTTTTTTAATTAAAGATGGAGTCCCTAATGGCTTTTTTTTTAATTTCTAATAAAAAATTTTCCTTGTGTTGTGTTTTTTTTAAAACAATTTAATAGAAATTCATGGCGGTCATGTCTAATATTGGCGTGACCGCCATAAATTTCGGGCTTAGGGCCAGCTGATAATACAAAGCTGGCCCTAACCTCTTTATTACCCAGCGTGCCACCGCCACCAGGGCCGCTGGAAGAGCGGGGTTCAGCGCCAGAGGATGGCGCTTCAATGAACGCGCCATCTTCTGGGGCGGCTGCGGGCTGCAATTTGCAGCGGGGGGTGCCCAGAAAGCTTGGGCATCCCTGCGCTGCGGATTCCAGCCCCCAGCTGCTTAGCTGTACCTGGCTAGACATAGAAATTGCGCGGAGCCCCACGCATTTTTTTTTAATTATTTCATGAAATTCTGAGATTCTGACTCTGAGACTCTGACTCTGAAATTCATGAAATAATTAAAAAAAAATGCGTGGGGCTCCGCGCAATTTCTATGTCTAGCCAGGTACAGCTAAGCAGCTGGGGGCTGGAATCCGCAGCGCAGGGATGCCCAAGCTTTCTGGGCACCCCCCGCTGCAAATTGCAGCCCGCAGCCGCCCCAGAAGATGGCGCGTTCATTGAAGCGCCATCCTCTGGCGCTGAACCCCGCTCTTCCAGCGGCCCTGGTAGCGGTGGCACGCTGGGTAATAAAGAGGTTAGGGCCAGCTTTGTATTATCAGCTGGCCCTAAGCCCGAAATTTATGGCGGTCACGCCAATATTAGACATGACCGCCATGAATTTCTATTAAATTGTTTTAAAAAAAACACAACACAAGGAAATTTTTTTATTAGAAATAAAAAAAAAAGCCATTAGGGACTCCATCTTTAATTAAAAAAATCCTCTTCCGTCCGACGCAGTCCAAAACGCGATGTCCTCTCTGCTACATCCCCTGTGCATAAATATAGATGTATATGCACAGGGAATAAGCAGACTGAGAACAATCTCAGCTCTGCTACATCATCTCTGTGCACAGACATTCATGTCTGTACACAGGGAATGAGCAGACTGAGAACAATCTCAGCTCTGCTACATCATCTCTGTGCACGGACATTCATGTCTGTACACAGGGAATGAGCAGACTGAGAACAATCTCAGCACTGCTGCATCATCTCTGTGCACAGACATTCATGTCTGTACACAGGGAATGAGCAGACTGAGAACAATCTCAGCACTGCTACATCATCTCTGTGCACGGACATTCATGTCTGTACACAGGGAATGAGCAGACTGAGAACAATCTCAGCACTGCTACATCATCTCTGTGCACAGACATTCATGTCTGTACACAGGGAATGAGCAGACTGAGAACAATCTCAGCACTGCTACATCATGTCTGTGAGCAGGCGGGCTCTAGGACCCTGGAGCTGCACAGAGAAGACAGCTGGACTCGGCTCGCAAAGAAACAGCAGTTATCTGCGAGTTTCCCTGCTATCACTGGCACAGTAGCCAGTGATTACTCGCGAGTCTAATGCAAACAATGGCAATCGTAGTTTTGTCAGCGTTTCTGACAAAACTAGGATTGATATTGATTTGCATTAGACTCGCGAGTAATCACTGGGAAACTCGCAGAGTACCGAGTCCTGCGAGTCCCTTACTACTCGCCGAGTAACGAGTCCTAGCGAGTAGATTCGCCCATCCCTAATAACATTGAGGTTTTCTTTAAATTTAAAAACTTTTACAACTTGTGTTCAAAGCCTGACATAAAGGGGTATTCCTATCTTAGCATAAATTATAATTGTTTCATAAATGTGTGTGCCATTTATGGAATTGAAATAACCCAGGAGTAGGAGACCGCCAATATGTGATATGTCATGGTTGCTGTTCAGGCACAAGGGTGCAGGGGTCGTATTCCCTGGATGATCTAGGAGCGTTTTTTTCCCTGCTATTCACTCCCACAGTGACCACAGCTGATGGAATGACCATAAACATCAGTCTCGCAGATAACAGTTGCCTTTACTATAGCAGGAACGAGGAGATCCAACATGCAGAAAATGTTTCACAGTCTCACGTGGGTAGGCCACGACAAATACAGTTTGGAGTTGAGTACTGGAGTGCAATTGGGGTTCTGGAGCTTTAAGAACACATTATTTTAGAGGTAGTACTTGTATGCTTTTATAGGAGGGTTCAGAGTGTTTTGTAGTTTAGAGTAGATGAGTAGGTGTAATAAGAAGTTTGTACAGTCCTGGAATCCTGGGGGTAGTTTCACAGCTAGTCACGGAACGGACAAGAGTACTTGGAAGCAAATGTATAATGTTGATTGGTGCACTACGGATACCGGATACTGGTGCAGAACAATGTCATTCAAGCCACTAGTGTTGCCATGGAATGGGAGACCCTAAACCTTTCCAACTCACGTGCAGTCGGTTCTTCTGTACACTTGTGGCCCCCCAGAGTCCGGTTGCCCAAATGGCATTGCCTCCCTCGGGGGGTGATGCAATTCTTGGAAGCAAGCAGTATCCACACCAGGTAGGCCCACAGAATGCAACACTTTTCTGACTCCAGACCTGAAAGGGGAGCTCTGCAGCCCGAGTTCAAGGGAGCTCCCCTATAAATTCAGGCCTGGGGGCGGGGTTAGTCAGTTCTGATAATAGGAGGGCTGTGAAGAAGTTCTGTGGACTGGAGCAGAGTAAGGCTCGTCCCTGGACGGAGACTAGCAAGCATGAAGGACCCGTAGGAGAGGGTCTGAGGAAGGAGAGAAGCAAGCCTGGGGAGTGATCCGGCTCACCCCAGTGCAAAGTGTTGGAAATGGACACTGAAGTCCGAGGTTGTGAGGGCATTCAAGGCCCAGCAGCCAAAACTGGTGGGTGGCAGATTCCAAGTCTCTCGGCCACAAGAAAGCCCAGGAGGCAAAGCGGCATCAGAGAGCTCAGGGACCGTAACCAGAGGAGTGGTTCCCAGGAAGGGCTTGAGCTGCCTGCCATACAATTGAGAGACTTTACGCAGGAAGAGAGGGTCGCAGCTAGCTACAGGCAGCCAGGAAAAACCAACAGTAGTGCAACAGGGAGGCCTCAAAACTCACCGGGTGAGGAGATCCCTAACTTGCTTCCAGGCCACCCGAATTCCCAACATCTTTTGTAGAAGGTAACCTGGACTAAACCTGCTACTACTGCTAGTAATGGTAACAGAGACTAAGTGTTATGTGTCTGTCGGTTATTCCCCCCTCCTCAGTCCTGCACCCCCAATGGCCCACCACCGCAATAGACTTTACCAGTTGCCCTGAGGAACCACTCCACCCATGGGGTGTGATACCACCATAGCTGCAATCCCATCATCCCCATAGGTCCCGCACCGCAGCATCAGCCATCAATAGCCGATCACCATGGATGGTATCACGACAACCATCCCTAAACTTGTAATTCCCGAACTTTTATTGACACTGCCCCAGGGTCATGGAACCGGGTCTCGACCCCGTGACTCCCCAGCAGAACTGTTAGCCCAGTTCCGAGTACCCCATGACCCTGTGAGGGTGTGTCAACTTGGCGTCATGAACAGGATTTTGTGCCTGATCTTAACGGGTACTTTGTGTCATTGACTTTATTGAACTGTGTACAGTCGCCATTGTTATTGTGGCGCCCAGTACCATGTAAGCCACAGAACTCACTAGTACACTAAGGGATTTCTACATCTGGTACCTCACTTACACCCAACATCTTCCTCCCTAGGCCTGTATGGGGAGCTTCACTTCACTGGCTGCTGTTAAGCCAGATCCCCTATAAATACTGATGCTTGGGATGGACTTAGCAAGAGTGTGCAGTCACTAGAAGAACTGTGAAGTTCAGCTCAGAGCCTAGTGAGCAGAAACTGGTTACCGGAGTCGTGCTAGGCGCGACACCAGTGCACCTCCAGAGCCAGCGTGAGCTCTAGAGAGAGTGAGGACCGCAGGCAGAGGCGAGGAACACTACAGTGGGGGCAGAGGAGCCATCCCGGCTCACCCCATCAGAACACCGGTCACTGGAGACCGAACCTGCAACAGGAAAAGAGAACAGCCCAACAGAAAATCCAGCATACTGTGGAGAGAAGGAACAGGACAAGGAGGCCTATACCTCACTCGGTGTGGAAGTCCCAGAGTGCATCCTTCATCCCTGGATGTGTACCGGTTTCCATCAGTAAAGGTACCAAAAGAGACTTTCTGTGTGTGTGTCCATCATTCTAGACCCACACCATAATGACTACGCTGCCCTATTCCACTATTGTCACTTCCAACACCCTGGGGACTCAGCCCTGTCTGTAGAGGGCTACAACATCTTGCTGCCGCCCATCACCCTGGAGGTCCCAGCAGCGCCGGTGCCATCATCGGATCTACAATGACATCACGACCGAGAATAACTTTAATCCCTGTAAATACACCCCTTTTCATTGTCACCCAAGGGCACCGGCTCAGGCACGGACCACCTGTGACATCCCTGAACCCGACCACCCGAGACCTAAGTACCCAGTCCCTTGTGGCCCCAGACATTATCCCACGCGGTGTGTGGGAAGGTGAGGGGGCGTGCTGTCATGGTCGGGACCTTGGAAAGGGTGCAAAAAGAAACCCAGCCCCACACTCTGAAGTTAGGCAACGTGACTCAGGAAGCCCTGCACCAGAATTCCCCTGCACGTTCAATCTCCAGCCTGAGGAGCAGTAGACTGAACCAACGGCAAACACCGAGGGCCTGGCCGCAGTTCACTAGGGAGAAGAACGATGTCTAACCCTGAGGGTAGAGAGCCCACAGTGGACCCGGCTGCCCCTCAAGCTGAGGCCGCCGCTCAAGCCGAGGCCGAGGCCCCGGCCGCCAATGCAATCCGGGCCGAGACCCTAGTAGCCGCCGCAGCTGTGGCACTCACAACAGCGTCAGTCATGCTATTCACGATGCCATATATCCCGGGAGCGACCTGGCTACCGTAGTATTCAGGGGAATTAGATACCCTGAATGATTTTATAGAGACTGAAAAGTTTATTCGGGGTGCATTCCATAACAGAGGAACAGAGAGTGACTATGTTCATAGGACAATTGACTGGTGCGGCCCTGTGAGAGGTAAAGTCCTGGCTGGATACCAACAAACTAACTGCTAAACACATTTTCGCTAGGTTAAAGGAAGCCTTTGACACCAGTACTGCAGTGGAAATTAAAATTAGATCTTATGGGTGCAAACAAGGGGTGCAAGGCAATATATGGGACTATGCATTGAATCTCCAAGAGGTGCTGAGGGCCATGAAACAGGTAGATCCCGACAGTGCACGAGATGAAAACAAGCTGCTGACTGAACAATTTATTGAGGGGTTCCGGTCTCATGCCCACCGGAGTCAGCTACGTATCTTGGCCTCGCACCACCCTCCCAGCGGCTGGCACTAACACATCACCTGGAAGTGGTGTGGCGCCCCACTAGTCTGAATGCCATGAGGGACACTGCACCCATGGCAGGGTGTGGTTCTCCAGTAGTCAGGGGGTGGGAGATGGGAGGTGTAAAGATCCTCAACACACACACACTTAGGACCCAGGGGGACCATGGGCAAAACCCTGGGGGGGAGGGCCCAGTGGGACAACAGGGGTAGAGAAGTCTGGGTGAAAGGCAGAAAGATGAAGGACAGTTTGAGTTTGGAGCGGAACAGTAAACAGCTAGCATGCAGAGCTGAGAGAATGGAGGAGTCGAGTGAGGAGAAGAGAACAGCGAAACAGCAGAGAAAGGGGACTTAAGCTGTGCTACGCTCGTCCTGGGAAACTGAGAAGAAGGAACCCCAGGGGCGTAGATGAGGTTGCTCATGCACCCGAATCTTGGACTGGTGATACCAGACTGAGGGGTTGTGGTCTAGAAACAAGGGACCAGACCTCAACGCGGTACAGGAGTCTAATACCGAACTGCTGAACCGGATGCTACGAGCTTCATAGGAGCTGTGGCTCACACACTTGGCGTATTCCCAGAGAAAGCAGCCGGACAAAGTTTCCGGGGACAAGGTATCAGTCGCTCACTCATACCCGAGGCTGCCGGATGAGGGCTCTGCGCGCAGAGGCGCTGTCAAGCACATGCGCTGAGGAACAGAGACCAGGAAAAGAGAGAGAGAGGTCCGGACAGGCACACCATTTAGGATCTTATACCTGCTAACCAGATCTCTTAAAGACTACAAAGGCCAAAGCTTATCTGAGAGACTTTGTAACATTGTATGACCTGTTGAGAAGTGCTGTGAGTAAACCCGAGTACAGAGTTGCAGAACTGTGTGAGACTGTGTTATTTGCGTGGCAACCAGCTGTGAAGGCCACTGAGCAAGGTAATGAGGTCTAACTTTAACCCCCTGCCAAGGACTACCAAATGCTCTATCCGCTTCCCTGGGGAGCCGCTCTACTCATGGGGAGCCACTCCAACCCAAGTGCCCGTCCATCATCCCCAGAGGTTCTGCAGCAGTGGCGGCTACCCATAGCCGCAAATAACGAGTGGCGTCAAGAACAATTCTTCCTTTAAATCACCCTATCCCTATAGACTCCCCAAGAACATATAACACTGAACCCAGGGTCATGGAGCTTGTTCTCAACCCCTGTGACTCCCCAGAGAAAGAATTAAAGCCCGGTTCCGAGTACCGCATGGCTCTGGGGCCCATTAGTGGCACCCCCTTCCCTGGCAACAAAGGGGTCAGCGCACAGACCTTAGAAACTGTTACCCCTGAGGCATTGCAATTACAAGAACAGCAGCTAACCAAGGGGATGGCCAACCCAACCAAGGCTGTACAGTCGATACAGGGATCCAAACCATCTGAGAGGATACTGTTGGCCTCCAGCCCTGATAACATCCCGTGGCTATGCCAGAGGAGGTACCAAGCAACACGAGGATGACCCACCAACCGCTATGATGCTGCAGGAAAACCCATCTTCCACTGCAACGAAGTGGGCCACATTGCAAGATCCTTCATTTTAAACGAGAAACCCCTGGCGCAGCGGGCCACCCCCAGGAATGAGCCCGTCTGACCTGCAGAACTGGCGCAACAGGTATGTGGGAGGACGGCTGGTTCTGCCTGTCGTGCTGTATAGCATCACCATGAACGCTTTACTGGACACCGGTTTGCAGGTGATAACAATGCTTTATATCTTTACAAACGGTACTGGGCTGATTCTGACATTACCCGTCGCCCAAATGACAGCTTTACAATATTTGCTAGTAATGGTCAGCCCTTACCACAAGTGGGGTTCAAAGAAATAATCATTAAGGTGGGGCGAGTATCGTAATTGTTGATGTTGACCGGCGAGAATGCAATCCAATGCTTACGCTAGGCACTAACGTAATTAAAAATTGTCTGGGAGAGATTATTGTTTAGTTACAACAGGTAGCTGAAACTGCCAACCACAGGCAGCAGAGAGTCCTGCACAAAAAGATAAGGGCGCTGATGCAGAGGCAGCAGGTGCAGCAGTCTGGTGGAGAGGTCAGCAGCGTAAGAGTAAGTAACTCGGTCTCCATTGCAATACCCCCGAGAAGGGAAATGTTAATCTGATTTAGGGCAGCAATATGCCTTTGGGGTCAAGATTACCAAGCCTTGGTAGAGCCCATATACTGACAGCCAGGAGGCAGTTGATGTTCACAAGGGAGGCTACCTGTATATATTTTGAACTGTGGGGCGGAAGAGGTCAAACTGACTCGGTATTGCTAAGCTGTACACTGTCAGTAACAACACCATCAAGGCAGTGGAACCTTTGAACCCGTTCGACCAGGCAGAGGACAACGGCTCCGAGGGAAGGCTGGAGGACTGGTGTCAGAAGCTACATGTAGGCACTGACTCCAGCCCTTCACACCAAAAGCATGGAGTACCGGGTAGTCCACAAATATGAATGGGTCTTTGTTAAACATACTTTAGACTTTGGGCAGGTAAAAAGAGTACAACATCACATCCCCCACTGGTGACCATCCGTCCATTAAAGAGAGGTACCGGACTGTACCGCCAGCTCACTATCAATGTGCCAATGAGATGTTACAGGAAATGAATGCGGCTGGGGTGATCAGAAATAATTGTAGCCCCTGGGCAGCTCCACTAGTCCTGGTAAAGAAAAGATGGTACAACGAGAATGTGTGCTGACTACAGGCAGGTTAATCGCATTACACATAAGGATGCTTACCCGTTACCCAGAACTGAGGAGTCATTAGCTGCACTGAGAACTGCTATTTTTCCACCTTAGATCTCTTCAGTGGATATTGGCAGGTTCCCATGGCAGATGCTGATAGAGAGAAGACCGTGTTCACGACACCGATGGGCCTCTGTGAGTTTAACTGCATTCCGTCTGGACTCTGTAATGCACCAGGAACGTTCCAGAGGTTGATGGACTGTGGCCTGGGGCACCAAAACTCTGAAACCGTACTACTGTACCTGGATGATGTCATAGTCTACTTGAAGACCACTTGAAGCACCTGGCTGAAGCATTTGAGGCATTGTCCAAGTTTGGCATGAAAGTGAAGCCATCCAAGTGTCACTTACTGAAGCCCAAGATACAGTACCTAGGACATGTGGTCAGCACTGAAGGTGTGGCACCAGACCCTGGTAAAAATCACCCTAATTAGGTACTGGCCGAGGCCCACGACCATCAAAGAGTTTCTGTCCTGGAACTGTTAGGCTACTACCGGAGGTTTATCAAGGGCTTGACGAAGATAGCAGCGCCTTTCCAAGACCTCCTGGTAGGCCAGTCCAAGAAGGTCAAGAACCTGAGTCCTCCATTTGACTGGGACGGCAGAGTTGAAGACTCCATCAACGAGTTGAAGTGGGCCCTGACAGGGGACGAGATCCTGGCCCACCCTTACTATGGCCAACCGTTTGTGCTTTATACAAATGTGAGCAACACAGGATTGAGAGCCGTGTTATCCCAGATGCAGAGAGGCAAAGAGAAAGTTATTGCCTATGCCAGCAGGAATCTCTGTCCTATAGAAAGGAACACCGGCAAATATAGCTCGTTCAACCTAAAGTTCCTTGCCATAGTTTGGGCTGTGAATGAGCGTTTCAAACGCTACCTAGCTTAAGCGAAGTTTACGATCTATACGGATAACAATCCACTGACCCATCTAGGAACTGTGAAGTTAGGAGCACTGGAGCCGCAATGGATGGCCCGGCTGTCCAATTACAACTTCACCATCAAGTGCCTGGCAGGCCATAACAATGTCAACACTGATGCGCTGTCAAGGATGCCCCACCTGCCAGATGCGGGAGAAAACCTGAGGAGATGGAAGAGTTAGAGCTACCGGTTTTTCACCACAGCAGTGTGTCCCAGTATTTTTATGAGGTGAGAAACAAGCGGCCTGTCACCCAAGAGGCTACATTCAATTTGTTACCCCACCACGGTTGGGCAGAGACGCAATACAGTGACCCAGCCAGCGGCCTAGTCAAAGAGTTGCTAAAGCAAGCCGAAGCGTGCCCTAGTCCAGACGCTCTTCCAGAGGCGCAGCAGCTGTGGAAAGAGAAAAGCAAATTATTCATCTATGCGGGTAAGCTGTGTAGATGGCACATCAATGCCCGAACCCATGAATTGGTGTTGCAAATAGTGGTCCCTAATTGTACCATCACACGCCACAATCTTGCCTGGCGATATGAGGCGATCTAACGTGCACATTATTCATGGTCGCCTCAGATCGCCGATGGCGGCATCACACGCAGCAATTTCACCCTGAAAGTAAGGCTATGTGTCTCTCCAGAAATTGCCTCACCTACAGCGGGACCAATCTTGCCTCATTCCATCGCCGCTTCACACGCCGCAATTCCAAAGGCAATGTGGGTGTACATGTTCAGCATGGCGAGGAGATAGGCGTGCCACAGTGGTTTACACCGCACCCCATACGCGCTCATTGGACAACGTAACAGCGTTACGATTGGTCAGAGTAAATGAATACAAACAGGAGCTCGCCCTCGCCTCCAATGATCCGATCCCAGGTGTGCAGAGTGGCTGGTATCCACCAGGTCCATAGACAAATTTCAAAGAAAGTTCAGCACACCGGGTCCATATTTCTTCAAATGGATATTCCTTTATTTAGTGCTCATATATAAAATATTAAAAGCAACATCTTGCGGGGGCAACCCGGTCAGACGCGTTTCGATAGACTTTATCAATGACAATGACTTCAAGACATTTAGACAATATATACATAAACAATTAAGAAACAAATGAGCACACATGTGAAACCTCAAATCCTGCAAGGTAATTTAGGGCATGGTGTTCCCATTATAAATTGTTTTTTTGTTCACTCCTGTCAATCCATATTCACAAAGCCTCCGATGGTATGGGAGATACTTGGATGACCTCATCTTAATCTGGATGGGGTCCTCCAATATGTCTCCTGATCCCGAAGTGCTCGCTTTTGTTACTTTTTGCAATGACAACAATTTGAACCTTGGCTTCACCTTTGAGGATCATGGTTCCAAGGCCAATTACTTGGATATCACACTTACAGGTGACCCCCTCACCAATTCTATCACTTCTGACCTCTATAGGAAACCCGTATCAGGAAACTCACTCTTGTATGCTGATAGCTGCCATCCAGTACATACTATTAGAAGTTTACCAACAGTAGAATTTACTAGGGCTAGGAGAACTTGCTCCAATCCTATGGATTATACTAAACAATGTACAATGATAGAACAGAGGTTGAGGTCTAGGGGATATAGTAAGTGGATGATTCATAACTATAGCCGATAAGAAGAACAGGGATGATCTATTGTCTTATACTTCTCAAAGAAATCGGGTCCAAAAATCGTCCCAAACGTGTCAGTTGGTAACTTTCACAACCCCCTATAGTACGGATTTTAGGGATATAGCATCTATTTTGCATAGATATATTCCAATGCTGTATCAAGATGCTAATTTAAATAAAGTATTGGAACAAGGTTTTAGATGTATACCAAGAAAGGGTAGAGATGTAGCAAGTTATATCTCCCCAAGCACCTTCCGTGAGAATACCGCCAAGCCCGCTCCCTCCTGGTTACGCTATTCTGGGAATTATAAATGTGGACAAAATAAATGTGGTTTATGCAAATACATGAGAAAAAGTGATTCCTTCATAAACAGACACACAAGTGAGACACACAAGATTAGAATTTACATCAATTGTTGCACTGACCATGTAGTCTATTTGGCATCTTGCACGGTGTGCAATCTGGACTACGTGGGATGTACTAGTCGTCCTCTAAAAAAGAGGATATCAGAGCATGTTACGGCTGCTGATCCCTCTACAGCCAGCAGCCGAAGGTCTCCCTCAGGTTTGTCCAGACATTTTTTGGAGAAGCATAATGGCCGGACAGATAGTCTAGTGGTTAGAGGAATTGAACATGTCCATAAGCCCACCCGTGGGGGAGACTGGGATCGCAAACTTCGGAATACAGAAAGTTTGTGGATCCTACGCTTAGGAACGAGATTTCCAACTGGTTTAAATTATAAGAGTGATCTTATGTATTTTTATTGATTCCTCTTTATTGTTTCCTCCGGGTTTTTCTCTCTAACGTGTATACGTTTTATGTATGCAAAAAAATAACGAATAATGCTATATCTTCTTCGATCCTCACTATGAATTATACGCATTGTGTATTGCTTCTTTGTAAATGTTCTATATGGACTGCACACCATAACAACAATTTATTGTTATAATATAAAGGCAAAAAGAAAAAAAAAAAAAAAAAAATCATATATATTTTTTTTTTTTTTTTGGCCTTATAATCATCCACTTTATTGTTATTGAATTAGTATAAGGAGGATGGTGTGCATGTCTCATATCTTGAATATTTTGAACAAATTTTAGTAGCTCTTTCCTTTTTTGGGAATTTTCTCCCTTTGAGGAATCTTCTTTTTAGGAGTTTTCCTTTGGGAGTTCTCCTTCAAGGAGTTTCCTTTGGCATTTCTCTCTAGCCTTTCTTTGGATTGCAGGTTACAATTTATAATGGGAACACCATGCCCTAAATTACCTTGCAGGATTTGAGGTTTCACATGTGTGCTCATTTGTTTCTTAATTGTTTATGTATATATTGTCTATATGTCTTGAAGTCATTGTCATTGATAAAGTCTATCGAAACGCGTCTGACCGGGTTGCCCCCGCAAGATGTTGCTTTTAATATTTTATATATGAGCACTAAATAAAGGAATATCCATTTGAAGAAATATGGACCCGGTGTGCTGAACTTTCTTTGAAATTTGTCTTACGATTGGTCAGCCTGCTCTGGAAGGCTGGCTAATACATGACGCCATTGTCTGTTGGAATTTGGCACAAATACACGCTCGAGTCGTCAATTGTGGCTCCTGCAACACACTTTCGAGCCGCAAAAGTGTAGCACAGGAGCGGGCTTGTGCATTACAGTGGATTACAGTAACAATGGCTAGGTGTGCATCTGTAGGTGATTGGGGTAAGCTACAAACAACACTGTGGACATAGAGTTATGGCCAAAAGTATTGTCAGATAATACTCAGTTTCTTCCTGAAAATGATTTCAATCACAAATTCTTTGGTATTATTATCTTCATTTAATTTTTCTTAAATGAAAAAACAAAAAAGAATTGTCCTAAAGCCAAATTGGATATAATTCCACACCAAACATAAAAAAGGGGGTGGACAAAAGTATTGGCACCTTTAGAAAAATCATGTGATGCTTCTTTAATTTGTGTAATTAATAGCACCTGTAACTTACCTGTGGCACCTAACAGGTGTTGGCTATAATTAAATCACACTTGCAGCCAGTTGACATGGATTAAAGTTGACTCATCCTCTGTCCTGTGTCCTTGTGTGTACCACATTAAGCATGGAGAAAAGAAAGAAGACCAAAAAACTGTCTGAGGACTTGAGAAACCAAATTGTGAGGAAACATGAGCAATCTCAAGGCTACAAGTCCATCTCCAAAGACCTGAATGTTCCTGTGTCCACCGTGCGCAGTGTCATCAAGACGTTTAAAGCCCATTGCACTGTAGCTAACCTCCCTAGATGTGGTCGGAAAAAAAAAAATTGACTAGAGATTTCAACGCAAGATTGTGCGGATGGTGGATAAAGAACCTTGACTAACATCCAAACAAGTTCAAGCTGCCCTGCAGTCCGAGGGTACAACAGTGTCAACCTGTACTATCTGTCGGCGTCTAAATGAAAAGAGACTTACGGTAGGATACCCAGTAAGACCCCACTTCTTACCCTGAGACATAAAAAAGCCAGGCTGGAGTTTGCCAAAACGTACCTGAGAAAGCCTAAAACGTTTTGGAAGAATGTTCTCTGGTCAGATGAGACAAAAGTAGAGCTTTTTGGCAAAGGCATAAACATAGAGTTTACAGAAGAAAAAAAGAGGCATTCAAAGAAAAGAACACAGTCCCTACAGTCAAACATGGCGGAGGTTCCCTGATGTTTTGGGGTTGCTTTGCTGCCTCTGGCACTGGACTACTTGACCGTGTGCATGGCATTATGAAGTCTGAAGACTACCTACAAATTTTGCAGCATAATGTAGGGCCCAGTGTGAGAAAGCTGGGTCTCCCTCAGAGGTCATGGGTCTTCCAGCAGGACAATGACCCAAAACACACTTCAAAAAGCACTAGAAAATGGTTTGAGAGAAAGCACTGGAGACTTCTAAGGTGGGCAGCAATGAGTCCACACCTGAATCCCATGGAACACCTGTGGAGAGATCTAAAAATGGCAGTTTGGGGAAGGCACCCTTCAAATATCAGGGACCTGGAGCAGTTTGCCAAAGAAAAATGGTATAAAATTCCAGCAGAGCATTGTAAGAAACTCATTGATGGTTACCGGAAGCGGTTGATCGCAGTTATTTTGGCTAAAGGTTGTGCAACCAAGTATTAGGCTGAGGGTGCCAATACTTTTGTCTGGCCCATTTTTGGAGTTTTGTGTGAAATGATCAATGTTTTGCTGTTTGATTCATTCTCATTTGTATTTTTTCATTGAAGACAAATTAAATGAAGATAAGGGTATGTGCGCACTGGGCGGGTTTTCGGCGGTTTACCTGTGTAAACCGCCGTTTTGCATACATTAGTTTTATTTAAATTTATGTTAATCCAAACCAGCGTTTGGATTAACATTGAAACTAATGTAACCCGCCCAAGGCTGTGCACACACCGGCGGTTACCCAGCGTCATCCGTTGCTAACCCGCAGGTTTCCCAGCGGGTTAGCAAAGAATGACCAAGTTCTATAAACCGGCCGGTTCTGCAGCGGCTGCAAGCAGAATCATGTGCTGCTTCCAGCCGCTGCAGAATCGCCGCCGAGAACCTGCTGGGCAGCCGCCGGATACCGCCCGCACATATCCGCCAGGAAGCCGGTGCACGGCGCCGGAGCTTCCTGGCGGGTCCCGCCCAGCCGCCGACGACAACCCCCGCCGGTAAGTGTGAACTTACCCTTATAATACCAAAGAATTTGTGATTGCAATCATTTTCAGGAAAAAACTGAGTATTATCTGACAGAATTGCAGGGGTGTCAATACTTTTGGCCACAACTGTATGTTTTATTTTAGGATTACTTCTTTGCCCTGCCATTGGTAATTGAGAGGTTAATCCCTCTCAGGCAAGTTGTTTACTATTTACTGCCATCATGTACCTTCTATGGTCTTCCCCCTCCCTTCTATGGTTGGCACGGCATCTCTAACCGTGGATGTGCATGCCCGGGAGCCATGGTGATGCATTCTGGCTTCCACATGTGCATGTCATCAATCGTGGCGAAGTCACCACACTACTATTTGGGACGGTGGTGGGACTGGAAGTGCGTTAGCGCTGCATTATGACCGGCATATGGTGTGGTACACGCCATTTAGATATAAATACTTGCAGCGACGCATGCCCCATGATAAAGCTTGTCACTACTTAAAAGAGGAAATGTATGTTGGGGTCCGGATCCGGAGGATCTTTTCAATGACTTGGATATAGTGCAATATCTAAGACTTACAATGGGTTTGGCTTTAGCTTCCTTATAAGGAAGACTTGTTGTTTGTATCCACACATGGGTTTTACCTGGGTTCGTTGATTGACACCAGACATATGTGACGCACCTCAGGGCAGTGGGATACTTGGAACCAGGCTGTTTAGCACATCTGGGGAGTCACAGGGGTCGAAACCCAGCTTCCATGACCACTGGGTTCAGTGTAAAAGGGACAGATCTTGGTGAGTGTAGGGAAAAAGGTGATTTTATAAGGGAAAGTTATTTGTGACGCCACCTGTGGGTTGCGGCTATGAGGAGCTGCCGCCGCTGCTGCGGAACCTCTGGGGACGATGGATAGGCAGCTGGGATGTAGTGTATCCCCACAGGTGGAGCGGATCCCCAGAGCAGCAGGTGTGGTGCTTAATAGTCTCTGATAAGTAGGGATTACCTTAGGCCTCATTACCTAGTTCAGTGGCCTTCACAGGCTGTCACCACAGAAATAACACAGTCTCACACCTTCTTCAATTCTGTTCCCAGTTTTACTCACAGCAAGCTTCAAGTACAACAGGTCATCAATGTTACACACTCTTGGATAAGCTCCAGTCTATACAGTGTTAGGTGGAAAAAGTATGAGATCCTCGGTGGTGTGCATGTCCTTTAGCCTCTTCCTGGTCCTGTCTCTCTCTCAGCACTGTTTCAAGCGCCTCTGCGCACAGAGCCTTGATCCTGCAGCCTCGGGTTACAGTGGGTGAGTGGTACCTGGTCCCCTGAACCTTTTTTGGCTGCTATCTCTGGGTATACGCTAGGTGTGTTAGGTACAGCTCCTATAAAACTCGCAACCTCCGGTTCAACGGTTCGGTGATAGACTCCCGTGCCACGTTCAGGTCCAGTCCCTGTTTCTGACCACAACCCATCCGTCAGTCCCGGATTCGACAGTTCGGACCAATTCAGTTCCTCCGGTGCCCCTAGGGTTCTCAGGCTTTCTGTACTCGACTTTTCCCAGTTCTGCACACTAGCTGTCCTTCCACACACTGACTAACTTACCCCGAACTGAAACTAAACTCCTCTTTGTGATGTTCCACTGGAACTTCCCTCCTGGGGCTTTTGCAGGGTTCCCTGGGTCTTAAGTGGGTGTGTTGGTGCATTTTTTAAGGACTCACCCTTACCATCCCCACCTTCTGACTACTGGATGACCACACCCTGGCTTGGGTGCAGTACCACTTTGTGGCATCCTGACCGGTGGGGCGCCACATTCCCTCTATGTTAAATTCGCTCGTCCCTGAGCGACCTGACCGGGCAACAGAATCACCATTTTTATATGCATGCATCAAAAATAATATAACATGAGTGCTTCTTCTTCCCTTGCGGAAGGTATAGTTCTTTGATGTTGCTTAACAAAAATGTTCCAATAAATATAAAAGTTTAACAGTAGCAAAAAGTGCAAAAAGGGTTTCAGTTCCATGTAAACAGCGTCCATTACTTTTAAGAAAAAGTTCAGCAAGGCACCTTACACTAGACTGCAAAGCAAGTGCAACTGTTCAATACTGTCCATGATTGTCCTTTTTCAAATCCGCAGTAATTACTATAACATTTTCTATCAAAATAACAGGTACCTAACTACACACAAGGTACATCTAATTATACATTATCAGGCTTACATCATAACTATGCACATTCTGCTCACTTTCTGCAGTTTATTGCTTAAGTTCAGGTGCAAGACGGGGAGATTGCAGTTCAAGGCATACCATCCCCTGTGTCTCAAGTGGCGTGTATAGCTCATCTTGTCACCTGGACAAAGATCCCTTCCCGTGTGTCCTTTTGGCAAGTAACTCTCCACATCAGGCCTGCTAAAGAAAGATCTCCTCCTTGAGGTCTTGTTCTTTCACATCCCTTACCCCCCTCCCCCCCGTAAACCAGGTGAAAGTTAACCACCTCTCCATTGAGGCGTTGCTTCGGGTCTTTAATTGGAGCTCTCCGGTCGCGCTCATTTTCCTGCAAGTTCCCCTCCTCCTTGGATCACCATCTCTCCTGGTGTCGTCGGCGCTCCTGTTCTTCTTCACGCTGCCTCTGCTGCCAGTAGTTTTCTCTTGGTTCCATCCCAGGTCTTTCCCACACTTCGGCTTCCTTCATCCGGGCTGCAGTCTTGAGTTCTGCCAGGCCCTCCTGCCACTGCACCCAGTGGATTGGCCTGACCGCGGCCTTCACCGGTTCCACTGTAGCACCCTCAGGTTCTTCCTTGTCTGGGCCTCACTCCATGACTCCTGACTGGATGGTAGGTAAAGAGCTTTCACAGGCTGGCTGGGCACCATCTCAGCATCTGGTTCTGCGTTGCAGCATCTCGGGTGGTCGGCTGCAGTTTTACTGGTGCAGACGCAGGCAATTTAAACTTTTTCAGGGCTACGGCTCTTGCTGCCACCTGCATCTGCACATTTTCTTTCCAGCCCTTGAATTCACTACCCTGAACTCGGATAAGTTGCTGAACTAAGTCCTTCTATGCAGCACCCCAAAAGTCTGGGTTCTCTGGCAAAGACCGAACCAGGCTCCCCTCCTCATCTACAGGAACACCTGTGCCTTCCATGGTCTCTTCTTCCACCAGGTTTTCACGATCCATTGATGCCATTTTCTTGCTGCTTCTTGCAACACAGCCACCTTGCTCCTTCGTCATCTGGCTATTGTCTCTTTTCTGCACTCCACCCTTCCAACTATCAATCACTTCTCTGGGTGGAGTCGGCATGGCACTAGGCACGCCCCCTTGGATTTCGGCTGGCACTCGGGGTGGGTATGCTTTTTTGTGCCTTTAGCTGACGCATCCCACAATGGGAGGCCGAGGCACGCCCCCGGGCCAGGACATGGCGTCAATATGTAATTAAACAGAAAAGGATGCCCAATGGGTTCACCTGTATAAACAATTTCTTTCCCTAACTAGTAAAAAGCTGCTCACCTTGGAGGGCTGTGCAAAGCCCTGCACAGCCCCGGTAAAACACTTGAAGTGTGGAGCTTAATCGCTCTCCCTGGAACCTCCGTGTGCTGTTGCCTGAGAGTTGCCTCCTCCGGCCCCCCAGCTCTGATCACGTGACCACTCAGACAGGAAAGGTCCTGTAGCTCCAGGCCTTCACCTCACACCACACAGGTTCTTTTGTTAATGTGCCTTCCAAGCTGCTCCTGCTGCTGATCCTCACAAGAGAGAAACTGGAACATATGTTAATGCAAAGCAGTCTGTGGAGCGCTCAGGAAAGGCAGGCAGGGTGAATTGCTGATAAAACTTAGCTTTTTATTATTTTCCTTCACAGCCACAACGAGTTTCCACTGACACAGCAGTCTTCCTCAGGTGGAACCAGTTTTATCAACAATTCACCCTGCCTGCCTTTCCTGAGCACTCCACAGACTGCTTTACATTAATCATATATATAGGACATGGCGTCAGGCCTTCATGGCCACCATTTGCAAAGTCAATTTGCAAAGTCAATTTTACTTGACCATCCTTATCCTGTTCGTGACACCTAAAACTGACGCAACCCAGGGCTGTGGGATACTCGGAATCGGGCTGTTCAGCACATCAGGGGAGTAACAGGGGTCAAGACCCGGCTTCCATGACCCTGGGGTCAATGTAAAAGGGACAGGTCTTGGCAAGTGTAGGGAAAGGGGTGATTTTATAATGGAAAGTTATTTGTGATGCCATCTGTGGGTTGTGGCTATGAGGAGCTGCCACTGCTGCAGGAGCTCTGGGGACAATGGATAGGCAGCTGGGATGTAGTGGCTCCTCAAAGGCGCACAGGCAGAGCGGATCCCCAGGGCAGCGGGTGTAGTGATTAATAGTCTCTGATAAGTAGGGATTACCTTAGGCCTCGTATCCTCATTTAGTGGCTGTCGCCACAGGAATAGCACAGTCTCACACCATTCTGCAATTCTGTTCCCGGTTTTACTCACAGCAAGCTTCAAGTACAACAGGTCATCGATGTTACACACTCTTGGATAACCTCCAGTTTGTGCAGTCTTTGTTAGAACGGGGATGGCAGGTATGAGATCCTCGGTGGTGTGCTTGTCCTTTATCCTCTCCCTGGTCCTGTCTCTCTCAGCACTGTTCCAAGCGCATCTGTGCATAAAGCCCTGATCCTGCAGCCTCAGGTTATAGTGGGCGACTGATACCTGGTCCACTGACCCTTGTTCGGCTGCTATCTCTGCGTATATGCCAGGTATGTTAGGTACAGCTCCTATAAAAATTGTACCTCCGGTTCAGCGGTTCGGTGATAGACTCCTTGTCGCATTCAGGTCTGGTCCCTGTTTCTGACCACAGCCCCTCTGTCTCGTGGTACCAGTCCTGGATTTGGGCACATGGGCAAATTCAGTTCCGCCGATGCCCCTAGGGTTCTCAGGTTTTCTTAACTCGACTTCTCCCAGCTCAGCACACTAGCTGTTCTGCACTGTTCATTGTGCTGTTACTCTCAGACACTAACTAACCCCAAACTGAAACTAAAGTCCTCTTTTTGTTGTCCCACTCGGTCACTGTTGTCCCTCTCCCCTGGGGCTTTTGCAGGGTCCCCTGGGTCCTAAGTGGGTGTGTTGGTGCATTTTGGAGGACTCACCCTTACCATCCCCCACCTTCTGACTACTGGAGGACCACACCCTGGCTTGGGTGCAGTTCCTCTTTTTGGCGTCCTGACCGATGGGGCGTCACATATCTTCTGAGCTATTGGGTATATCTGGGGCATAACTCATACATAATAAGTGATCTTTCTGGCACTTGTGTGGCACCCCTGTAGACGGGTCGCCACTAGACAGCGCAACAGCCGGGATTGGTAAGTTGGTCTCCCCACACACACACCCAACACACTCCCGATCCTAAGTCTAGAGACTCTATGCCCAGCTGGGAGGAGCCAGGTGCTGGGTGCAAAGTTAGAGAAGGACCCGGTTAGGGGAGGTAAGAACAGAACAAATAGGACACAACACCAAGTTCAAGAGATACAGAGGGAGTAAGCCAGTCAGCCAAGGGAAGTCGAGAAGTGAAATTCAGTCAGTAGAAGGAAAGCCGAGAACACCACCAGACAGGACTGCGAGGACATGGAGCCGTCAGCCTGTGCCACTATTAGGCTAACCCACGTCCAAGGCTGTAGACCGTGGTGAGAGTCAGAAGGAGTCCAGATGTGCTTGAATTAGTGAGGACACTGTGGGACTGGGCCAGAACCAGAGTGCCGGTTCTGCTGAAGTGACCAGGACGCTGTATGCTCCAATCACGAAAACCCGTGGGATGCGGGGTCTTTATGTCCCATGACCCAACCTCCAGCGCAGTAAAAGAAGGCCGTCGTTCTAGAGCTAGGGGACCGTGACCGCTGGATTGTAGCTAGCGTGTGGACAGACAAAAAAGGCCCGAAAGAGACACGAAAGGGGGTGATGCAGATGAGCCAACCCGGCTGCTTAGACCACATCGGGGCTGCTAATGTACTGTCTGTGAACTTTAACAACTGCTGAGATAGAGTAAAAGCCGGTTAAAGTTTGATGTTGTCTGAGGCTGTGATTATTGTGCCTGAAGGGAGATAGACTGGTTCTGTGATCCGGCAGCAGGAGGCTGCCCACGAATGCGAGCTCCTCACCCCCGACGAACATGCATATTTATCAACTTCACGCTTGCCCTGGGGACCAGCTCTTCCCCTGGAGGGCTCAATATCCTTGCTGCTACTCCCATCATCCCTAGAGGTCCCAACTGCAGCGGCAGCCACCCATAGCCACCCATGGGTGGCGGTTCATTTATTGACTGGCTGTTGCGGCTAGCGTGATTGACAGCGGAGGGCAGAACAGGAGGTGGTGGCAAAGACATGCAGGAGGAGGAACAACCTCGGAGCACACTAGAGAACTGTGCCAGCGGCGAGGAGGTGGTAACCCATTAGACTAGTTTTCTATACGTTTTATAAAGTGTATATCTTGGGGTACAGGAGGGCTAGAGCCATGGGGGACCCCTTTCCTGAATGCAGCAGACATGCTGCATTCAGTACTGCATTTAGATTGCCAGGCAGCAGGGGGTTACAGGTCCTCTTTAAGAGCGGGAAAATGTTTGATTTCCGTCTCCAAGGTGTGGGGCAGCGCCTGGATTGCAAGTCAGGAAACACGTGGAGCCCGGTAGTAGTTAAAACAGGACCCGGTGTTTATTGCTGATACACACAGCGGTGGCACAGTCTGACGGAATCCGGGTCGCAGCCGGGTACACAGGACACAGTTCATATAACGTACCCGGGTCCTTCAGGCCAAAGGCCTCCGTTATGGGTCACCCCGAGTTCCTCCAGCCCTCCTGGGCTAGGCCGTGTTAGTCTAGCACACGGCCCCCTGGAACTCTAGACCTCTCCTGTCTATCTCTGCTGCTGCTGCAGCTAAGGCACAAATCTGTGTACAGGGAACCCCGCCCTGCCTCCTGACCAGGCTTTTAACTCCGTGTCTACTTCCGGGACCTTGCAAGACCCGGAGCGGAGGGAGCGGACCGTCCCTTTCTCTCACACCCTATACCGGGCTCAATGCGTGACAGTGCGCATTCTGGGGGAGACATAGCGCCCCTCGCATATGATCCCCCGCACTGTCTCACAATGCAAGTTGTCAGAGTCTCTGACAAAACTAGGATTGCCATTGATTTGCATTGGACTCGTTACTGTGCGAGTAAACGCTGGGAAACTCGCAGAGTAACGAGTCCTAGCAGATAGAGCCTGAAGCTTCCGAGACACATCTGGGATTTGTACTCGCTTCCCCATTCATTAACATTGGACTCGCTAGACTCGCAACGAGTAGCGAGTCCCGGGCTCGGACTCGCTAGAGTCAAGCGATTCCGAGTAATTTAGGACTCGCCCATCACTAATCTGGACGTGTGCCACGCTCTTTACAGGACGTCTGGTCACACTCTAACCCAGGGTTCCTCAGACTGTTCATACTCTAACCCAGCGGTCCTCAAATTGGTCACACTCTGACCAGGGGTACTCAGATTGATAACACTCTGATCCAGGGGTCTTCAGATTGGTCACACTCTGATGAGGGGTCCTCAGATTGGTCACACTCTGGCCAGAGGTCCTCAGATTGGTTGAACTCTGACCCAGGGGTCTTCAGATTGGTCACACTCTGACCCAGGTGTCCTCAAACTGCTTACTTTCTGACACAAAGGTCCTCAGACTGGTCACACTCTAACCCAGGGGTCTTCAGACTCATCACACTCTGACCCAGGGGTCCTCAGACTGGTCAAAAAGCAGGGCAGAATTGCAGCTATTTTTGTGGTTTATAATAAGCGTGGATAAAACAGCAGCTATAGGCTGCACTCAGCAGCGGTGAGCTTTACAGTGGCAGTTTATCATTATTTAAAAAAAATGGCTTGGGGTCTCCCCCATTTTTGATACTCAGCTACAATAAAGTGAAGGAATAAAGGTTGGTAATCTAAGCGTGTTGAGGCCTATGGTTATTGCCTATTGCCCCCCCAGCTAAAAATACCTTGGGGGGCCTAGCTGTCCCAGAATTTTGTGCATTAGATGCACCAAATTTGAAACTTACCTGGCTCCTCCCGATAAACCTGGTGTGGTGGAAATTTGGGTAATATAGAGGGTTAATGACAGCTGTGACTACTTGTCAATGTGAGACCCTCATCACTAACCTTAAATCAAAAGAAATAAACAAAAACACTGAAAAAAATCCTTTATTTGGAATACAAAACAAACACACCCTCTTTCATCCCTTTATTAATTTATAAAACACCACTGCAGGTCTGAAGTAATCCACATGAGATCACTCAATGATCGTAGCTCTGCTACATCCCAGAAGCTGCAGTGATTGAATACATGACCACTCATTGCAGCTTCTGGAATACACTTTATTTTTTTTAAATTATTCATTCATTCTTACCCCACCATACAGCAAACTCATCTGCAACCGATAACAGACACTGACACAAAGGGCGAGGGAGGGGGAAGAAATCAGGGGGTTTATAAAGCAGTCTGCAACCAATCAGACATGCTGGCACAGAGGGTAGGCAGGATAAGCCATGAACATTCATGAACCTTAATGAGCGGGCCTCGAAAAGAGTCTGACAGTGGTCTTGTCTTCCTGGAACCATGGTAAGTATAACTGCTCTTAGGCTGCGTTCACACATTGCGTAGTTTGCCGCGTTTTTTTTACGCGCGCTTTTCAAAATACGCAATGTGCCTTTTGTCTGCCTGCAAAGTGAATGGGAAATTCACTTTGCAGTGCAGACATTGCGTAAAAATACGCAGTGCGTTTTCCGGGAGAAAACGCAGCTCCGTAAACAATTGATATGTCAATTGTTTACGCAGCTACTTCTGCGTATTCTCACAGAGGGGAGGAAGAATCTTGCTTCCTCCTCCCCTCTGTGACAGCTGTGGCCGCCCATTAGATTTCACAGTGTATTAATATACACTGTGAAATCTAAATTAAACAAAAGCAAGTGTGTGAAAAATAAAAAAAATGAATACTTACCTTCCGACGCCTTCTGCCGCTGTGCGATCCCCGGTTCTAAGTCAGATCTCTTCTGACAAGACCTGTGGTGACGTCAGAGGGGGGCGTTCCCGGGCACTTGCGGTCATGTGATACATATCACATGACCGCGAGCAGCCAATCAGCGATGGGACCGCCCCGGGAACGCCCCCCCTCTGACGTCATCACAGGTCCTGTCAGAAGAGATCTCACTTTGAATCGGAGATCGCACAGCGGGAGAAGGCGTCGGAGAGGTGAAGTATTGATTCTTTTTTATTTTTCATTAACTTGCTTTTGTTTAATTTAGATTTCACAGTGTGTATTAATACACTGTGAAGTCTAATGGGGCTGTCACAGAGGGGAGGAGGAAGCAGGATTCTTCCTCCCCTCTGTGACATCACTGCGCTTTCTGGGGGAAAGAAAGTGCAGTGTGTGAAAGCCCCTGCGTATTTTGCTGCGCTTTTTTTGCGCGGCCGAAAAACGCGGCAAAAAGCGCGCGCAAAAAAGCGCAGCAAAATACGCAAATGTGTGAACGTAGCCTTACCCACATTTTGCCTCCATTTGCAGCCCCCACACCCTTACTACCATCATTTTACAGCCATTTTACAGCAGCGAAGATTAGGTCCTCATTAACTTTTATGGGGTTCAGAGTTCGGGATCAAGTTTGGGTCAGGTTTGGGTCCCAAACCGGAATGTTTTTAACGTTGGTCAAACCTGTTGAATCCTTACATTCACGGGTCCGTTCATCTCAAGTTGTCTTGAGCCCTTCGATGAGCCAAAAAGGAGAGCTGCTCAGTGTGGTAATAATGGTTGTAGTTTTACATTTTCCCTGTTGCAAATATAATGTTATTCAATACATTATAGGCACCCCTAAAATGGTGTCAATTGGAAATACATCTATGTAGGTGGCAACATTTCAAAGTTATAGCTCTCTGAATGTTGTGATTGAAAAAAAATCACTGTAGCTGTAAGGCCCAAAATAGCTGTATCCTTAAGGGGTTAGGCATTGACAATAAGTCAACATATAAACGACCTTCTATCTACTATATAATTGCCGTAGGCATTTTCGTGTCGGACCCCGAAAACGCCGTGGCTATGTCACGCTGTGAAGTCACCACGCGCGAGCAATGGCCGCGAAGCGGCCATTGCGAGTCGCTGGCCGAAAATAGAACCAGAGGCTCGGCCACAAAATTAGCGATGTACCGCTGAGGTAGCGCGAGCAATGGCCGCGAGGCCATTGCGAGTCGCTACCTCAGCAACCGCACCTGCCGCAAGTCTCTCTATACTTTCAATGGGGATCCATTGAGAGTCGCTGTGTAGCGCGAGCAATGGCCGCGAGGCCATTGCGAGTCGCTACCTCAGTTGCCGCACCTGCCGCAAGTCCCCCTATACTTTCTATGGGGATTACCGCAATCGCGCCGCAAGTGGACTTGCGGCAGGTGCGGCAGCGAGTCGCTGGCTGAGTGCGAGCACTTGCGGCGCGGTTGCGGTAATCCCCATAAGGATTACCGCAACCGCGCCGCATTGTGAGTCGCTGGCTGAGTGCGAGCACTTGCGGCGCGGTTGCGGTAATCCCCATAAGGATTACCGCAACCGCGCCGCAAGTGCAAGTTGCGGCGCGGTTGCGGTAATCCCCATAGAAAGTATAGGGGGACTTGCGGCAGGTGCGGCAAGTGCGGTTTTGCCGCACCTGCCACAAGTCCCCCTATACTTTGTATGGGGATTACCGCAACGGCGCCGCAGATGCGGTTTTTAAATAAAATAAAATAATTTTAATACAAATAAATTCAATTAAAATAACAAATAATAAAAAAATTTAATAATAATAAAAATTGTAAAAAAACAAAACAAAATAAATAATACAATAAAAAATAGCTATCTACTATAATCAAATTAATGCACGTTCTAGAATCCCGATGCATTTGCATCGGGCTCACAGCTAGTATATACCAGATATTCCCTTTGAGATATGTGTATACACTTTTGATAGATAACCCTATAATTGCGAGGAAGTAAAACGCAATACAGGCAGTCATCAGATTTATTTTGACACAATGTAGTATTTTAACTTTTACAGCTTTAGCACTGCATTATCATGTAACCTACAAGCTTAAGATCTCTGACTTGAAGGGAAGCGTAGACACATCAGGCTTTGATCAAGACCTGCATTAATGGGGACATTACTGGAATCAGACACTCCAAATTATTGAAGGGGCAAATGACCCCTCATTAATCAGGAGAGCTATACAAGTAGTTTACACTTCTGTGTGAGCCTCGCCCCAAATCCTACTCCAGTCCCTGTGAGCTCGATGAGCGGCAATTGTCACGTCCTCATCACACCCTAGTTCCACCTACTTTGTGGGGTTGGGCAAAAATGGTGTGAGACCCTCTAAAGTTGTCAAAGTTTAGCACAGTAATAGTATTAAATGGTTGGGGAAACAAGGTATACAGAAAAAGAGATGTGACGTACAGTAAAGGAAATAATTATTGGATCCCTTGCTGATTTTGTAAGTTTGCCCACTGACAAAGACACAAACAGTCTATAATTTTAAGGGTAGGTTAATTTTAACAATGAAAGATAGAATATGAAAAATAAAATACAGAAAATCACATTTTCTAAATTACGTAAATGTATTTACATTTTGAAGATATAAATGCATATTTGATCAGTGGCGTAACTACCGGCATAGCAGCCGTAGCGGTCGCTTTGGGGCCCGGCGCTAGTGGGGGGCCCGGACCCAGCGCCGCTACGCAGCCGCTGCTATACCGGCAGCTGCGCCTGCGATACAGATACAGGGGCGGACTGGCCCGGCGGGCCCCGACACTTTGGGGCCACGCCCACTAAGTCCCGCCCCCATACCCCCCTGGGTGCCGTAGGGGGGGCCCGGACGGAAAGGGGGGCCCATTGGTCCCCTGAGCGCCACATGTCATACAAGGGGGGCTTAGGGGGCCCCTGACCGCTGCCCCCACACGCTATCCTCGGGGCCCCCTGACCGCTGCCTCCATTACGGCTGCCGCGCTGCGTCCCCCCGGCCGCTCTCCATTACCGGCGGGCAGTCTCGCTGATCTGCCTGTCATGTGGGCTGTAGCCGGCGCCGCTCTATTTCCTGTATCGCCGGCTACAGCGTCACACTACATGACAGGCTGTGGCTGCGATCAGCGGCGCGACTGCCTGCTGCAGGTAATGGAGAGCGGGGGGCCTGTATATACCACACCACCAGGGGCTCTGTATACTACCACCAGGGGCCTGAATATACCTCCACCAGGGGCTCTGTATACTACCACCAGGGCCTGTATATACCACACCACCAGGGGCTCTGTATACTACCACCAGGGGCCTGTATATACCTCCACCAGGGGCTCTGTATACTACCACCAGGGGCCTGTATATACCTCCACCAGGGGCTCTGTATACTACCACCAGGGGCCTGTATATACCACACCACCAGGGGCTCTGTATACTACCACCAGGGGCCTGTATATACCACCACCAGGGGCTCTGTATACTACCACCAGGGGCCTGTATATACCACCACCAGGGGCTCTGTATACTACCACCAGGGGCCTGTATATACCTCCACCAGGGGCTCTGTATACTACCACCAGGGGCCTGTATATACCACACCACCAGGGGCTCTGTATACTACCACCAGGGGCCTGTATATACCACCACCAGGGGCTCTGTATACTACCACCAGGGGCCTGTATATACCACCACCAGGGGCTCTGTATACTACCACCAGGGGCCTGTATATACCTCCACCAGGGGCTCTGTATACTACCACCAGGGGCCTGTATATACCTCCACCAGGGGCTCTGTATACTACCACCAGGGGCCTGTATATACCACACCACCAGGGGCTCTGTATACTACCACCAGAGGCCTGTATATACCACACCACCAGGGGCTCTGTATACTACCACCAGGGGCCTGTATATACCACACCACCAGGGGCTCTGTATACTACCACCAGGGGCCTGTATATACCTCCACCAGAGGCCTGTATATACCACCACCAGGGGCCTGTATATACCACCACCAGGGGCTCTGTATACTACCACCAGGGGCCTGTATATACCTCCACCAGGGGCTCTGTATACTACCACCAGGGGCCTGTATATACCACACCACCAGGGGCTCTGTATACTACCACCAGGGGCCTGTATATACCTCCACCAGGGGCTCTGTATACTACCACCAGGGGCCTGTATATACCACACCACCAGGGGCTCTGTATACTACCACCAGGGGCCTGTATATACTACCACCAGGGGCCTGTATATACACCACCAGGGGCTCTGTATACTACCACCAGGGGCCTGTATATACCACACCACCAGGGGCTCTGTATACTACCACCAGGGGCCTGTATATACGACACCACCAGGGGCTCTGTATACTACCACCAGGGGCCTGTATATACCTCCACCAGGGGCTCTGTATACTACCACCAGGGGCCTGTATATACCACACCACCAGGGGCTCTGTATACTACCACCAGGGGCCTGTATATACCTCCACCAGGGGCTCTGTATACTACCACCAGGGGCCTGTATATACCACACCACCAGGGGCTCTGTATACTACCACCAGGGGCCTGTATATACCACACCACCAGGGGCTCTGTATACTACCACCAGGGGCCTGTATATACCTCCACCAGAGGCCTGTATATACCACCACCAGGGGCCTGTATATACCACCACCAGGGGCTCTGTATACTACCACCAGGGGCCTGTATATACCACCACCAGGGGCTCTGTATACTACCACCAGGTGCCTGTATATACCACACCACCAGGGGCTCTGTATACTACCACCAGGGGCCTGTATATACCACCACCAGGGGCTCTGTATACTACCACCAGGGGCCTGTATATACCACACCACCAGGGGCTCTGTATACTACCACCAGGGGCCTGTATATACCTCCACCAGGGGCTCTGTATACTACCACCAGGGGCCTGTATATACCCACACACCAGGGGCTCTGTATACTACCACCAGGGGCCTGTATATACCACCACCAGGGGCTCTGTATACTACCACCAGGGGCCTGTATATACCACCACCAGGGGCTCTGTATACTACCACCAAGGGCTCTGTATACTACCACCAGGGGCCTCTATATACCACCACCAGTGGCCTGTATATACCACCACCAGGGGCCTGTAAATATCACCACCAGGGGCCCTGTATACCACCACTGGGGCCTGTATATACCACCACTGCGGAGGCTGCTGTAATACTGCTGGGGCCTGTATATACCACTGAGGAGGCTGCTGTATACCACTGGGGCTGCTGTAATACTGCTGGGGCCTGTATATACCACTGGAGAGGCTGCGGTATACCACTGGGGCTGCTGTATATACTGCTGGGGCCTGTAAGGGGGTGCGTCTTGAAGGGGCGTGTCATTTGGGGGGGCGTGTCTTGGAGGGGGTGTGTCATTGGGGGGCGTGTCTTGGAGGGGGCCCCGTTCAAAAGTTTGCTATGGGGCCCTGCCAGTTCTAGTTACGCCCCTGTATTTGATCCCCTATCAAACATAATTTCTGGCTCCTACAGGCCCATTGGATGCTCCTAATCAACTGGTTACCTGCATTAAAGACTGGTCTTAAATTGTCACCTGTCCACACAATCAGTTAGACTATAACCTCTACAACATGGGCAGTACCAAAGAGCTTTCTAAGGATGTCAGGGAAAAGATCCTAGACCTGCACAAGGCTGGAATGGGCAATTAAACCATAAGTAAGACGCTGGATTAGAAGGAGACAACTGTTGGTGCAATAGTAGAAAAATGGAAGAAATATAAAATGAGTGTCAATCAATATCGATCTGGGGCTACATGCAAAATTCGCCTCATGGGGCATCCAGAATCATTAGGAAGGTGAGAGATCACATTTATGGGGAACTTGTTAATGATCTCAAGGCAGCTAGGATGACTGTCACCAAGAAAACCACTGGTAACACCTTACGCCGTAATGGATTAAAATCCTGCAGTGCCTACAAAGTCGCACTGCTCAAGAAGGCACATCTGCAGGCCCGTCTGAAGTTTTTTAATGAACATGTTTGTGATTCTGAGAGTGATTTGGAGAAGATGCTGTGGTAAGATGAGACAAATATTGAGCTCTTTGCCATTAACTCAACTTGCAGTA
Source organism: Allobates femoralis (assembly GCA_033576535.1). Classification (NCBI taxonomy): domain Eukaryota; kingdom Metazoa; phylum Chordata; class Amphibia; order Anura; family Aromobatidae; genus Allobates; species Allobates femoralis. The sequence goes on from JARQOC010000001.1 coordinate 89,827,043, forward strand.
TTTGGAGGAGGAGAAATGCTGTCTATGACCAAAAGAACACCGTCCCCACAGTCAAGCATGGTGGGGGAAACATTATGTTTTGCCGGAGTTTCTCTGCTATGGGCACAGGACTTCTTCAGTGTATCAATGGGACAATGGATGGAGTCAGGTACCGTAAAATCCTAAATGACAACATCCGTCCATCCATCAGGACATTAAAAATAGGTCATGGCTGGGTCTTCCAGTATGAGATTGACACAAAACATACAGACAAGGAAACAAAGGAGTGGCTCATAAAGCAGCACATTGAGGTCATAAGGTGGTCTAGACAGTCACCAGATCTTAATCCCATTGAAAACATATGGAGGGAGCTGAAGCTCCAAGTTGCCAAGCAACAGCGTCAAAATCTTAATGATTTATGGATGATCTGCAAAGAGGAGTGAACCAAAATTCCTCCTGACATGTGCGAAAACCTCATCATTAACTACAAAAAACATCTGACTGCTGTGCTGCCAACATGGGTTTTGCTACCAAGTATTAAGTCTTGTTTGGCAAAGAGATCAAATCCTTATTTCTCTCTGCAAAATGCAAATAACTTTATATAATTTAGAAAATGTGATTATCTGGATTTTATTTTTGATATTCTATCTCTCAATGTCAGAATTGACCTACTGTTAAAATTATAGACTGTTCATGTCTTTGTCAGTGGGCAAACTTACAAAATCAGCAAGGGATCAAATAATTATTTCCTTCACTCTAGAAATTCAAAATAGTTTAGGATGATCTTCCTGGTTATCCCTCTGAAAATTCTTTTGAGACATAGAATAATGTAGGCATTGTTACCTAATATTAGGGTCTGAATAATGCAAAGTATAATAAGCTCACTTGCAATTTGTGATATGTATGGTGTCTGAATAGTGGATATTCCCATCTTAATATGCATACATATGTAAGATATAGAACAAACAGAGGTTTCTCTGCTGTGTTGTTTAGCCATAAGAGGGAAGGGTGTTTGTTTTCTCTTTTCTAGTTTATTTTATCTAAAAAAAGCAAAATATAGGAAAAATTGAAAAGTTATCTTTATGCATTATAAAATATGATTTATGCTGTAGCTTTGTACAACATAGCGTGAAAGTGGTTGTGCTTACTGGTACCTTGTATAAATATTACGTATTTTGTATTTCTAAGTTAAAATAAAGCATTCCCACATATAGGAAATACTAGTGCATCCCAATGAATTAAAATATCATCTAAAATCAATATCATATTGTCATGTTTCAGGACATTTCTGGGAGCCCTGAAACGCATTGACTAATAAATCAATATTATATTCACCCTTTGATGTCTCGTGGAATACGGCAGCACGGTTTCCACCCCTTCATCCTCCCTACTCTAATTTTTTGAGATAATGACTTTTGGGTTTTCATTGACTGTAAGCCTTAATCATCAACATTTACAGAAATAAACACTTGAAATAGATCACTCTGTGTGTAATGACTCTATATAATATATGCGTTTCACTTTATGTATTGAATTACTGAAAAATTAACTTTTGATGATATTCTAATTCATTGAGATGTACTAGTACAAGCCATTATCCAACAGACCACCAAAATGGCTTTTCAATAGACTATATGAAAGGTTTAACCCCAAAACATGGATAAAAAGGAATAGACCACTAATGTCTAGGCATCGTGTAAAAACTTGTTAAAAAGAAGTAAAAGAATTGAATATTACAAGGCTACCGTGCTTCTAATATTTACAGGATATGCCGCCTACTCAACACAGACAATATTCAAGGCGAGTCTCCCCTCCACTTTAAGCATAGATGTGGCATCATTCGCTCAGTACACTATCATTATTACATTTTTTCTTTTCTCTATTTGTAGTCTTCACCTAGGTGTCAAAGAGCATCTCTAAATATGCTACAGGATTCCTACTTGTACGCTACCTCCCACTTGTACTTGTACAAGTTATCCCTCACTTAGTATTCTGTAAATATTTACAGCGTGGCAGCCTTGTAATATTTAATTTTATCCACAAAACAATTACCATATTTCCAGGTTATAAGACACACTTTTTTGCCCCCAAATTGGGGAAAAAAGGGGGTGCGTTTTATAATCTGTGTATATGCTCACCGGGAGATGCGGTGGTGATGAAGCAGGGCCCTAATGGCAGGGTCAGCTATGCTGTGGCACGGAGATTGGAGTTGGGGATGTCGCGGTGGTGTGAGGATGACGCCAATAATATGCCAGCAATGGGTGAATATGATGTCTGTCTCTGAAAGTGAACGTAGAGGCGGTGCGGGTGCAGATGGAGGTCTCGGAGAGATGTGATCTCCATTTGTGCAAGAGCTGCCTCCGACATTAAGAAAATGACTGAGGTGCGTGAGTAGATGGAGATCTCTGCTCTCCGAGGTCTCCATCTGGGCAAATGCCACCTCTGCTGCCATTTTTCTAAAGTCTTACGCATCCAATGGCATTATATCAGTGGTATGCATTGCACCATTGCGACACTACCTCCTCTGAGACCTGGGCCCACAGCATCGCCGACCCTGCCAATTTGGAACCTGTCTGCTGTGACCCCACTCTACACCACACCCATCCCTAGTGAGCTTATTATATACTGATTGTAAGATGGACAGCATTGTAAGACAGACCTTAAACATTAAAAAAAAATTTTTTCCTCTTTTCTCCTCTAAATTTGGGGTGAATTTTTCTCCCTATTAATGCCATAGGTGTTCCAGAGCTCCAGTCTCAGGATCGCTGGAGTCCCAGGTTTGGATTCCCAGCAATTGATCAGCAGGAGTACTCAACTTGCAGAACTTGATTCCTTGGGAATAACAATAGAAATGGATATCAAAAATGTAATTCTTGCAATCTACTATATAATTGTCTAAGGCGTATGTCTGAAGCCGAAATTGTGTGCCAGACAGAGGCCGCTCATTGGTGGCCGCCAGAGCCACCAATGAGCGCAGACTATGCAAATAGGCGCGCAAATTCAAGATTCAAATTTCACGCCAATTTGCAGCCCGGCGGGTTAGCGCCGCTATCGCCAGGATACACGGGTCTAGCTGAAAGTGGCCGCAGCGCGCGCAAGCCAGCCGGGATATGACCGGCGTCAGCCGGTCATCTCCCGGCTGGCGAGCCACTGACCAGAGCTCAGCCGCGGCTACGGCGTACCGGAAAATGTCAGCTGGGGGAGGCTGGTGGAGGCTGCAGGAGGGAGCGGGAGATCTCCTGCTCCCTCTCATATAATATGCATAGCCGCTCTCCACCACCATGGTGCTGAAACCGCACCATGGTAATGGGCTGGGGGAGTGGCCATAGTAAAATAATAAACTCTATACTTACCTCCTGGCTCCTCCTCCAGCGCTGATCTCCCAGTGTCTCTCCGGTCTCCCGGCTGCTGCTGTGATCGCACGCAGAGATGATGTCACTCTCTGCTGTGCTGATCACATGACCGGCATTGAGAACCAGGAAATGGAGGAGCTCTGCAGCTTTATGTCTGCCCGATCACAGCTGCCCGGAGGGAGACCGGGAGATTGGAGTAGGGAAGAATAGAGCAGCATGGGGGCAATATCTAACACAGGGGGGCATGTGCCACACATAGGGGACGTGTGCCCTGCATAGGGGACTGTGTGCCCTGAATAGGGGACGTGTGCCATGCATATGGGACATGTGCCACGCATAGCGGACGTGTGCCCTCCATAGGGTATGTGTGCCATGCATAGGAGACGTGTGCCACGCATAGGGGACGTGTGCTACGCATAGGGGACGTGTGCCATGCATAGGGGATGTGTGCCATGCATAGGGGACGTATGTGTGGCGCCCCACTATGAAGGTGCCACAGAGGGGTACTGCACCCTTAAAAGTGGTGTAGTCACCCCAGCTGCAAGTGGATTTCACAATGATAGGCGGAACCCTAAACCCACACCCCACACTAGATCACACAGTGGGAGGGAACCCGGGAGGGGATATATTCACCTCCAGGGGGAACTAGAGAGGTCTGTGGGGAAGAGAGTTAGTGAGTTCCAGGCAGGGAACCTGAGGGAGCAAGGAGGGTCTCTCGGCTGAGGACCTGGAAATGACAAGGACAGATCCCAGATACAGAGAGCGAGTGGGGAATAGAGGAACTGGAGAGTTCGCCCCAGGAGAGAAATCGGGTACTGGAGCCCGCACCTGTGGGAACCTTTAAGGCCCGCAGAAAATCTGATGCATGGGGGTATATCTATATACGGCCCTGATTCTCAAGCAACCAATAGAGGGAACCAGACACAGCCAGGCAAAGCCACAGTGTTCAACAGAAGGTTACCTGTCGGGAACAAGAGAAGGAAAGAAAGTGAGAGACAGCAGGAGGCCAGATCTACTTTATGAGGTCAGACTTCACACCAACTACTGGGAAACGGGGAAGAATTGGAACAGGAAAGGCACACCCTGGGGGTTCCGTCCAGCTACCAGAGATCTGCTTGCAGCCACCCGCAGCCACTTGTCATTTAACATCTAAGTGCACTGAGGACTGTAATAACGCTGCTAAAGTTCCAGTAAAGTACCTGGGCAAAGTGACTTTGACTCTGCTGCATCTTCTTTCCCTGAAGTCATTTCTTTCACAGGAATCGCTGCCCCGGAGGTCCCAGTCCTGCCTGCGGAGGACTATAAAATCTCGGTCGCAATACCACCAACCTCCGGAGGACTGTGGCGGCGCTGGTGACATCTCACCAGGTACTGCAGGTGGCATCACGACAAGCTATAAACTTGTACATAATCCCCTGTAAATAAACCCCCTTTTCAAAAACAGGCTCAGGACACGGGTTCAGGCACGGCCGCCATTCCCCGTGACACCGCAGCTAACCCCTTTGCCGCCTGGCACTCGAGTACCCCAAAGCCTGGGTGCTACATGTGCAATGCATAGGGGACGTGTACCATGCATAGGGTATGTGTGCAACGCATAGGAAACATGTGCTATACATAGGGGATGTGTGCCATGCATAGGGATGTGTGCTATGCATAGTGGACGTGTGCCATGCATAAGGAATGACTGTCATGCATAATGGACGTGTGCCATGCATGGGGGAAGTGTGCCACTCATAGGGGACGTGTGCCATGCATAGGGGATGTATGCCATGCATAATGGACGTGTGCCATGCATAGGGGACGTGTGTCATGCATAGGGGACGTGTGCCATGCATAGGGGACGTGTGCCATGCATAGGCGAAGTGTGCTATGCATAGGGGATGTGTGCCATGCATAGGGGACGTGTGCCATGCAAAAGGGACATGTGCCATGCATAATGGACGTGTGCCATGCATAGTGGACGTGTGCCATGCATAATGGACGTGTGCCATGCATAGGGGACACGTGCCATGCATAGGGGACGTGTGCCATGCATAGAGGATGTGTGCCATGCATAGGGGACGTGTGCCATGCATAAGGGACGTGTGTCATGCATAGGCGATGTGTGCCATGCATAGGGGACGTGTGCCATGCATAGGGGACGTGTGCCATGCATAATTGACGTGTCATGCATAGGGGACATGTGCCATGCATAATGGACGTGTGCCATGAATAATGGATGTTTGCCATGCATAGGGGATGTGTGCCATGCATACGGGACATGTGCCATGCATAGGGGACATGTGCCATGCATAATGGACGTGTGACATGCATAGGGGATGTGTGCCATGCATAGGGGATGTGTGCCATGCATAGGGGATGTGTGCCATCCATAATGGATGTGTGCCTTGCATAGGGGACCTGTGCCACGCATAAGGGATGTGTGCCATACATAGGGGATGTGTGCCATGCATAATGGACGTGTGCCATGCATAGGGACGTGTGCCCTGCATAGGCGATGAGTGCCATGCATAGGGGATGTGTGCCATGCATAGGGAACATGTGCCATGCATAGGGGACGTATACCATGCATAATGGACATGTGCCATGCATAGGGGACATGTGCCAAGCATAGGGGACGTGTTCCACGCATAGGGGACGTGTGCCATGCATAGGGGACGTGTGCTATGCATAATGGACGTGTGCCATGCATAATGGACGTGTGCAATGCATAATGGACGTGTGCCTTGCATAATGGATGTGTGCCATGCATAGGCAGGGCCGCACTGTCCAATGGTTAATATGAACCTTTAGGCTCAGGCGGCAAGGAGGCAGGGGGAGCCACAGAGCAGAAGAGGGTGACGCCTGTACATGCAGCCGGCTCCCTGTGTGACATGCGGCGGCAGCATAAAGCAAAATAACCAGCGGCGGCTATCGACAATATTACAATGGGTACCAAATTACTTACTCTTACAGTGCTGACTTCTCCTCCGGAGAGCTCCACTTGCTGCCTCAGCATCAGGGCCTTTTATTTTTTTCTGCAGGACCCGCTGCTGCCTGTGGTTGGCAGTTTGAGCAACCTGATGTAACAAGACAATACTCTCCCCTAGACAATTCTCAATAACATTAGTGCCTAATGTTATCATTGGGTTACTTTCTTGTTGGTCAATATCAACAATTATCAATCCCTGGGCTTTTAATTGTACCCACCCCATCTTTATGGTCACTTCTTTAAACCCAACCTGTGGCACAGCCATGCTCTTAGTCAGTGCCTCAACCTTTAAGTGCAGAGCCTCAGTAGTGATAGGCTCAAGAGTATGTGCACTGGCCTCTGATGTGGTCTGTGGACCCTTTTGGTGGTATGTTATTGCCAGGTGTTGTGCAGGTTCTGGGCCACTGGCTGTTTCTTCTTGCAGTATCCTGATGGCCCTGTCCTTAAAGGGAACCAATCACCCCAAATGACCCCCCCGGACTGTTAATATGTGTCCCTACACCCAGCACACACATTTGGGGCAATCGTTTTTGCTAAAAAAACTGTTTAGTAGAAGCTAAGATATATGTTTATAAAGTGTAATAACTCGAGACGGCTGGGTGTTACCTAGCTTTGTCCACGTGCAGTGTTCGTGCCTGTGATCCTCCTCTCCCCCCTCCCCTCTCACTTTCTAAGAGCCTGGCCGCGTCATGAAAGGGGGCGGGGCTCACCGCGATTTAGCCCCGCCCCTTTCATGACGCGGCCAGGCTCTTAGAAAGTGAGAGGGGAGGGGAGAGAGGAGGATCACAAGCACGAACACTGCACATGGACAAAGCTAGGTAACACCCAGCCGTCTCGATTTATTAAACTTTATAAACATGTATCTTAGCTTCTACTAAACAGTTTTTTTTAGCAAAACGATTGCCCCAAATGTGTGTGCTGGGTGTAGGGACACATATTAACAGTCCGGGGGGGTCATTTGGGGTGGTTGGTTCCCTTTAAATTGTGCAAAGTCTAGATCAGAGTTCTGTATAGCCATCATACGCAGTTGGATTCTGTGAGCAGTGGATAGGACCCCCTCAATAAACTGTTCAATGAACAATTTGTTCTCTTCTGGCACACCATTAGGGTCTGTCTGTTTCATTGTCCTCAGCGCTTCCTAGAGGTTTAAAGCAAAGTCTCTTATGCTGTCCGGCACCCTCTGTTTACACCCAAATAATCTTATTTTCAGCTTTGCGGCAGTATGAGTATCAAAGCTGACTTTCAGTCTGGCCATTAGATGTTCAACAGTGTCTTTATCAGAGTCCGGCTAGGATTTTACCTCCCACTGGGCTGCACCGGTTAATTGCCCCATTAGCATAGTAATTCGCTGATCTTCCGTCAGGGAATACACTCTATAGCAGTGTTTCCCAACTCCAGTCCTCAAGGCACACCAACAGGTCATGTTTTCAGGATTTCCTTAGGATTGCATAGGTGATAATTTAATCACTTGCACAGGAGATAATTCCATCATCTGTCTAATGATATGGAAATCCTGAAAACATGACCTGTTGGTGTGCCTTGAGGACTGGAGTTGGGAAACACTGCTCTATAGAAACTGTCCAGTCTCTCCCTGAAATCTGTCAGGGTATTTGGTTCCCTTGAGTATTGTGGCAACCTCGTCGCCCCATTTGTGTACGGCATCAGGAACGGCATTACTGGGGCTATGGCTGGTACCGCGATGACTGGGACTTCGGATGGTACAGGCACTGCACCCGGAGCTGCGGACTGGGCTGCAACCGCCCTTCGCGCTGGCTCCTCTCCTCTCTTTGACTAAGTCTGTCTCAGACCAGAATTTATTGGTGAGATACCCTGAACCTGGGATTTAGAGCTTCCCCTTCAGGCCTGGAGGCACAATTTCAGTCCGGATAGTCCTCAACTACCGGGATAGCTTGTCCAAGACACCCCCTTTATGTTCCTTTCTTCTCGGGTTGCTTTTTCTCTCAGCGCTGCCTGTCTGCCTCATGCTGCTCGAGCCTCTGCACACAATGCCCCAATCCAGCAGCCACGGGTCCTGTCGAGTGACCGGCCATGTACCCTAACCCTATGGCTACCTTCTCGGTGGATGTGTCGGGAGTCGGTCACAGCTCCTCTAGATCTTGTGGCCTCCGGTTCCGTAGTTGGAGCAAAGAGTCTCGTCACCACCTTCAGGCCTGGTCCCCGGGTTCTCAACCTGCCCTTCTGCTCCGCTTACAGCGTTTTTTTTTTCGTGGCCGCAATTCCTGGATCTGCCACATCCGGCAGGACCGCACTTGCGCACCATGACCGCAAGCCCCCTAGACAATGCATGGGGCTTGCTGGATTCAGGCTGCAAGTTGGCTGTTAGGGGCAGATCCGGCAGATGCGGTGCCACCTGCCGGATCTGCCGCACATCAACGTAAACCGCTGATGTGAAAGGAGCCTTAGTGCAGACAAAATACCGCAGAAAAAAAGCATAATTTTTTACTGTGGGAACATGGACTGAAGTTTTATTTATCATAATAGTGCTCTGTGCATCCTTACTATAACAAAGTGTCGCAGTGCACCGTTCTGCCCATTGCTTTGCATGCTCCTACCTCCCTTACTTGTGATTGGCAGCACTGATTTACCTAATGTTTCTTTACAGACAGTGCTCACTTCCAACAAGATGTGACTGGCAGTTGAAACCACAAAATCAAGAAGGGATTTACAGCACCTTGTGGACAGATAATGTCATGTTATTTACCCCAGAATTGAGATACACATCCAATCCAAGGAGTCCCTCCTGGAAACCGTCACGTCCAAAATATATAGAAAAGACAGCGCCTCACCAGTTGGTATTGCTTCAAACTTTGTTTATTCTGCTCCCATAAGGCATGCTTGACAAAGATCTGATGTGATTGAAACGTCGCTATATGTGAGCCTTATGGGAGCAGAATAAAGAAAGTTTGAACCAATACCAACTGGTGAGGCGCTGTCTTTTCTATATGTTTTGAATATGGCAGTTGAAACCAGTGAGCAGAACAGTACACAGACTTTTGGCCACACCTATTGTGCACCAAGCATCCTAATTAGCATATTTAATTAAACTTCAGTTTCTGCAGAATAGAGGCAGGGGATAGATCACAAAAGGTGTGAGTTTTATAGGAACTATATTCCATACAAGGCTGTATGATTAGTTTATACCAGGGGTCGCAAACTTGACTGGGTATATGATGCGCACATAGAAAAAAAATTGAGTTTGGGCGGCTGCACTCTTTGTAGGACTAAGGCTGGGGTCACACTTGGCATGAGTTTGTTTAGTGCCTTAAAAAAAAGCATGCGTTTCTGCATGCTTTTTTTTCATTTCAGCATACGTTTTTTAAGGTGTCTGATGGCACCCTGCGTTTTTGCATGCATTTTTAAATCAGCACCCAAAAAAAGTTCATGAATTATTTTTTGGTGCGGTTTTAAAAACGCATGCGTTTTTTAACATGGGCCCCTATAGAAAACACATGTGTTCTTGGATGGTACTAAATGGTACTAATGTACCATGCGTTTTTGCACGCGTTTTTGAAGGCAGCTCCTCACATAAGTGCAAAAACTCATGCCAAAAATGCATGGCACTTTAGACACGCGTTTTTGCTATTAAGACATGCGTTTTTGCTATTAGGGCATGCATTTTTTAACATGGGGGCCTATGGGTGCGTTTTTACATGCTTTTTTTAAAAACGCAGGTCTCCAAAAAAGCATGAAAAAAACGCAAGTGTGACCCTAGCCTAAGTGACATTTTTAGTGATACCATATTTTTTTCTATACACTTTTTGATGACTTTTTGAACATTTTTTTTTTTTTTTTTTTTTTAATGTCATTCTGTGTATTGGTTTATATAGCTTGGGTTGTTACCGAAGTGGCAATTAGAAATTAACATTTTTTTATTTATTTTATATGTGAAAAAGCATTTTTAGTGGTAAAAAAAACATGTCTTTTTGAAATGTTTTATCATATTTTTTTTGTATTTTATCCTCTTGTAATTTAGTACTAGATAGTAATTTTGGCCAACATCTTCCAATTATGTGCCCCATCCTGGACCCCATCTTGTAGTTATATCCACCATTCTGGTCGTCATCCTGTAGTAATGACCCAAAACTTTCTCCTCTCCTTCTTGTCATAATGGCCCCATCTTACTCCTCTTCTTCTTGTAGAAATGGCCTACCTTTGTCCCCAATTGTGTCATTTTAGACACACACACCACACACACACACACACACACACACACATGTCTCTTCTCACCGTTCTTCTGTTCCCAGGACGTCTTCTTTAATGCACCTACAGCCTGCAGGGCACAGCAGACTCCTTTAGTAATCATGACCCAGGTGACTTTGCTTGCTGGCAACGCCAGCATCAAGCTCGTTGTTTGCTGGCAACGCCAGGATCAAGCTAGGCTTGGCTACACCAATGGCAGCCGCTGACCAATCGGAGGCCAGCAGCGGATGTCATCTGCTGACATCAGCTGCTGGCTTTTAATTTGCCAGCGTCTGTCATAGGTAAAGCAGTTTCTCCATGGCGGTGCTGGCAAACTTTGCTTCATCTGAAGCAAAGCACGGACATGCACGGTCCTGTGGACCGGCCCACGATTGACATGGGGTCTGCTGTGCCTGGAGGCTACATCCAACCCAAACGCTGTGTATTTGAGACCCCTGGTTTATACATTAAGGTTAGACTGAGAAACATCGCTTAAATTAAATTATTGCCTAGTGACATTATTGACACTTTTTACACTCACATAACGTGTTATAAGACGGCCTGAAGGCACTTGCAAAATATATTTGTATAAGTCTCACTGTTTAAAGAGAACATCTCCCCAAAGGTTAATATTTACAATAATTCTTAATTCAAACCCCTGAGGAATCCTGTAGTAACCAAGTGTTACAGTATCTGTGTTCTATGGAGATCATAGACAGCATATAGAAGCTAGTAGGGATGAGCGAGTCCTAAATTACTCGGAATCGCTAGACCCGCACGAGTCCGAGCCCAGGACTCGGGACTCGTGGCGAGTCTAGCGAGTCCAATGTTAAAGAATAGGGAATATGGATTCGCGAGTCCCGAATAGATAATTCAGGACTCGGAATCGCAGACTCGCTAGGATTCGGAGCATTGGCTCAGGGGCTGGGCTGGAGCCTCTTCCCCTGGCTGGCAGTTACGTATGTCTTGTCCGGACAGCCTTGAGAACGGGGCGGGGGGGGTGCTGTCAGGTCCGGACAGCCTTGAGAACCGGGGGGGGGGGGGGGGGGGGGGGGGTGCTGTCAGCTCCGGACAGCCTTGAGAACCGGGGGGGGGGGGGGGGGGGTGCTGTCAGCTCCGGACAGCCTTGAGAACCGGGGGGGGGGGGGGGTGCTGTCAGGGCCAAACCTTACCTCCTCCAGCCGCGAAACAGCCCGCCTGCCGCACACCGACTCGCCCGCTTTGGACTCGTTACTAGGCGAGTCTTCGCTAAAAGACTCGCCGATTCCCGAGTCCAGCGAGTCCCTTAAGAATCGCCGAGTAACGAGTCCTAGCGAGTAGACTCGCTCATCCCTAGAAGCTAGTATTATCCATAGAAACCTAATGGTCAGAATAGTACATATTGTCCATAGGATGATTACATTGGGACCTCTAGAGCTTTTTATAAAGTTTAAAAGCTTTAAAAACTTGTGTTCAAAGTCTGACATAAAGGAGTATTCCCATCTAAGCATAAGTCATAATTGTCTCATAGATGTGAGTGCCACTTATAGAACCCGCACCTATAGAACATGGGCCATCATCCCCTGATTCTCTTCAGCTGTTAGCTGTTTCTGTAACTACCACAGGATTGTCCTCCAATTCTGTACTAATGTCCCCCATGCTGGGCCCCTGCCAGGAATATATGTCTCCATCCTGATATACAGTTGTGGCCAAAAGTATTGACACCCCTGCAATTCTGTCAGATAATACTGAGTTTCTTCCTGAAAATGATTGCAATCACAAATTCTTTGGTATTATTATCTTCATTTAATTTGTCTTCAATGAAAAAACACAAAAGAGAATGAAGCAAAAAGCAAAACATTGATCATTTCACACAAAACTCCAAAAATGGGCCAGACAAAAGTATTGGCACCCTCAGCCTAATACTTGGTTGCACAAACTATAGCCAAAATAACTGCGATCAACCGCTTCCGGTAACCATCAATGAGTTTCTTACAATGCTCTGCTGGAATTTTAGACCATTCTTCTTTGGCAAACTGCTCCAGGTCCCTGATATTTGAAGGGTGCTTTCTCCAAACTGCCATTTTTAGATCTCTCCACAGGTGTTCTATGGGATTCAGATCTGGACTCATTGTTGGCCACCTTAGAAGTCTCCAGTGCTTTCTCTCAAACCATTTTCTAGTGCTTTTTAAAGTGTGTTTTGGGTCATTGTCTTGCTGGAAGACCTATGACCTCTGAGGGAGACCCAGCTTTCTCATACTGGGCCCTACATTATGCTGCAAAATGTGTTGGTAGTCTTCAGACTTCATAATGTCATGCACACGGTCAAGCAGTCCAGTGCCAGAGGCAGCAAAGCAACCCCAAAACATCAGGGAACCTCCGCCATGTTTGACTGTAGGGACAGTGTTCTTTACTTTGAATGCCTCTTTTTTTCTCCTGTAAACTCTATGTTGATGCCTTTGCCCAAAAAGCTCTACTTTTGTCTCATCTGACCAGAGAACATTCTTCCAAAACATTTTCTCAGGTAAGTTTTGGCAAACTCCAGCCTGGCTTTTTTATGTCTTGGGGTAAGAAGTGGGGTCTTCCTGGGTATCCTACCATAAAGTCCCTTTTCATTCAGACACCGATGGATAGTATGGGTTGACACTGATGTACCCTCGGACTGCAGGGCAGCTTGAACTTGTTTGGATGTTAGTCGAGGTTCTTTATCCACCATCCGCACAATCTTGCGTTGAAATCTCTCTTCAATTTTTCTTCTCCGTCCACATCTAGGGAGGTTAGTCACAGTGCCATGAGCTTTAAACGTCTTGATGACACTGCGCACGGTAGACACAGGAACACTTGGGTCTTTGGAGATGGACTTGTAGCCATGAGATTGCTCATGCTTCCTCACAATTTGGTTTCTCAAGTCCTCAGACAGTTCTTTGGTCTTCTTTCTTTTCTCCATGCTCAATGTGGTACACACAAGGTCACAGGACAGAGGTTGAGTCAACTTTAATCCATGTTATCTGGCTGCAAGTGTGATTTAGTTATTACCAACACCTGTTAGGTGCCACAGGTAAGTTACAGGTGCTGTTAATTACACAAATTAGAGAAGCATCACATGATTTTTCTAACAGTGCCAATACTTTTGTCCACCCCCTTTTTTATGTTTGGTGTGGAATTAGATCCAATTTGGCTTTAGGACAATTCTTTTTGTGTTTTTTCATTGAAGATAAATGAAGATAATAATACCAAAGAATTTGTGATTGTAATAATTTCCAGGAAGAAACTGAGTATTATCTGACAGAATTGCAGGGGTGTCAATACTTTTGGCCACAACTGTATATGTTCCCCATATATGGTCCTCATACTGGGGCCATCCTGATATGTATTATCCCCTTTCACGGGTGTGTCAGGAGGCACGGATGAGACTGTAGAGGTCACTCACAGAAGTTCCCAGCGTTTGGCCAAACAATCCACATCCTAAAGAAAAAATGTCTCTGCCGCTTTAAGAGGCATTTCCCTTTTAGTGAAAGATGGAGGTCACTAGGACCCAGCTGATGCCTTGAGCTGTGTATAAATTCCGTTGACTCCCAGAATGCACTGCTGGTGATAGCTGTTCAGGTGATCCTGATTGCAAAGCTCTTAGCAGTCTTTCCTGGAGCCTGTTGGTTTGCTGTTGGATCTGCACAAGCTAAGTGTATCTTTTCCCTCTTTGTTGTTCCCTGGTGTGTTCCTTTAGTTGCTAGCTGGGCAGACTAGTGATCTCCGGCTCTGAGCCCTGTGTAGTGGTAGTCCAGGGACAGTCAGGGAATAGGTTCATGGCGGCGACAGTTACGGAAACTGTATAGGGACGTTAGGGGAGCCAGGTGTCAGCGCTAGTTGTTCTAGGCGTCAGCATTCCCCCTTTTTGCCCTTAGCATCAGGGACTGCTACCCCCCCCCGTTGTCGTCCAGAGCTGTGTGTCTCCCTACAACCAGCGTGACATCCCTATCTGAGATATTTGGCCCTCATCCTGGTATATATGGCCTCATTCTGGGTCCACCCTAGTCTATATGGCCTTACCCTGGTATATATGGCCTCATCTTGGGCCTATCCTGGTGTATATGTTTCCGCCCTGGCATACATGACTCTATTTCTAGGACCTGTCCTGCTATATATGGCCCTACTTTGGTATATATGGCCCCAACCTGTTATATATAGCCCTCACCCTGGGCCCACCCTGGTATATATGATCCCCATCCTGACATATATGGCCTTCATCCTGGGTCCATCCTTGCTGTATATGATCCTCATCATGGACCTATCCTGGTGTATATGGCTTCCATCACACTGCACACATAAAAATGTAATGATTCTAGTCACCTTCCCTCCATTCCCTTGTTGTGTGCTGTCCTCTTTTGATGCTGGTAACTGACCTCTGTATATAAGCCACAGGCAGCGCATGATGTAACTGCACCAACATCAACTGCTGGAATATTTGCTGCATCCCACTTCCAGAATTCTGGTTGTAGGGGCAGTGATTATTCATTTTCTTGAGTAGTGATGCTCAGCAGCTGTAATTAGCCAGCGGCTGTGTGATCACTGTGCCCGCTATTAATGAGAATGAATATTCACCGCTCTGCACACTCATAATCCTGCCCAGTCCTGGGGTCAGTTCTTGGAGGTGGATGGGACTATTGCTGTGTAAAACAGAAAATATAAAAAAAATTATAATATGAAAAATATGGTAATAATACTAAAAATAAAATATTTATATTTAATAATAAATTGAATGGAATTTGTCAACAGGTTTTTGCTTGACTGGATCCAGCTCACACGCCCGGGTGTTAATAGAAGTTCCTTTAGACTTTATTTAGAAAAACTTCTTTAAAATGGTGTAACATGAATTAGGACATCTCAGACAACATAGCAGAAATAGAGCAGGGGTTGGTGCATGAGAGCACTGAATGATCTGGATCCAGTTTTACATCTTGTCACAGTTTAAACTGTACAGCAGTGGGATTCATGTGCTCCCATCCAGGACTGGAACTACGCCTCAGGGGTGAGCTGATATTTCATTTACTTACAAAATGATCTGACAGCAACACAATGTAGGCACAGAAATCTTGAATCCAACAATGTTTCACATAGATTGCTGGCTGTAGCCATTCTGGCACAATGAAAGCATTTAGTTTTAGGCATGTAGCAGAGCTGGAAGGGCTGCCCCCGCCCCACACCAGTCTCTCCACAGAGATTGTGCATTGACAGTGAGGTGTCAGTCACAACAGGTTACAGCTCGGAGTGCAGTGCGCGTGACAAAGTATCCTGTAATGGTAATCACAGGGTAATAAAGCCTTCAGTTTATGTAAACAATAGCACAAACCCTGATAAGAGAGGCACAGTTAATTTTTTTTTTTAACCCTTACAGCATATGGTTCTCAACTAGCATAGCAAAAACCTGCTAACAGATTCCCTTTAATAATAAGCTGAGTTTATTTCTGACTCTTGGTTTGGTGACAGCCTTTTGCGTGGCCCCTCGCAATGAATTGTCCACCCTTGCAGTAAGTCATGAGGATTTGTCATCTCCATTCATATGTATTGTACTGTTCTAACTCTACAATTCATAATAAATCTGCCACACCAGACTGTAGCCCAAATGTAATAATTAGAAATAAACACATGAACAATTATTGCCATTCATAATTCTAACTTTATACGAGGAGCTTGTAAAAATGGAAATTCTAGACTAAACAGTCATCAGTAACTTTAATCAGCTTTCCTCTCCATCTGTCCTACAAGCTGCTGCTACTTGGGGTCACATTGCTCTGTATATGTAACATTGTGCCTGCTGCCACTAATGGAACCTCACAGCTCTTTACATGCCTTCTCTGATCTATTCTTTCACTCTAGTAGTTCAGATGAATACTATCCTATTCATATATTATTGACAATTGTGCCCTCCCTCCATCCCGCAATAACCCGTAAAATCTCTATTAAATGCTTTTTTGGCCCTTTGCCAATGCTGCCCGTTTTCTAGGTTACTGAGAGATCTGCAGTTTTATAATCTAAATCCTGAAAACAGGAAAATGCCGGTATGATTTTGTTGAATGCCACGTTACAGCGCACCTACTGTAGGTCGCGTGGTCAGTGCCACCTTTATCATGCCACCACAATGGTCATATGGAGTTTAATTTAAAATACAAATATTGTGTCCATCAAAATACTAATTCTGAATATAACACGAAAACAGCATGTAACATATGAGATGTAGAAAAGGAATTTTATCTTTTATGGTACCTTTACACGCCGCCACGGCAGGCTGGATACATCCCGCTACTTCACGTGCACGAGCACGCTCAAACGGTTACAAACGGTCAATGCACCCTCTTTACACGCCGCCACAAGGTTCGCTACGCCACGCTACATCTATAGCTAGCTACATCGCCGGGTGTCTCAAGTAGCCAGCTGTTGCTCATTTACACACCGCTACAACCAGCTACTATGGGCGGACCTGGTGCAGCAGGGACAGCACATAGGCGTGCTCCAATTGTGGATTACAAGACTTCCGTACGCTGATAGGACGAAGCAATAACATCCTGATTGGGCAGGCATCGCAGGAGGCTGAGTAATACAGCATGCTCGAGCGATTGTGTAGTGTGACTCGTCAGCTCCTTAAATATGCCTCCCTATGCAGCGACTACCAATCGTCATGCAGCAGCTTCCACCAATGATCGCACATGGGGCGCGGTAACATGGAGCCGAGGTCACGCCTTAGCTACATTGCAGCTACAGCCCCGGGTGTCCAGAGTTCCCTTCCGTTGCTTCTTTACACGCCGATACAGCTCGCTACCATCGGCGATATAGCCATCTGTTTTCGAGCAGAGCCCATAAACAGATGTATCTGTCGCCGGCTGTAGCGTCGCGTCTTCAGACGCCGCTACGACGGGCTACATTGACGCTACAAGCTACATTTGTAGCCTGTAGCGCGATGTATCCAGCCTGCCGTGGCGGCGTGTAAAGGTACCATAAGTCTCATGCCCTTGACGAAATACATGTGCTTGTCTATACAATATTTTCAGGTTTATTATGCTAAATTCCATATCACTCTATGCAAATAGAATTTCATTCATTATAGTGAGCACTAAAAGTTCCATGTTGAACCTTTACGCTGATGTTAGAGATTATTTTAATGCATAAAATGAAGGTTTTATATCTTTGTTTCTTCCACTTAGTAAATATTCTCAGAAAAGAATGTAAAAAGTTCTTAGCCTGGTTTAACCTAATATATAAATAAAAAATAGTGGATTCTTTTTTCATTAGGGTAAACTAGGCTACAAACTATTTAGCCTGATTTAACCTAATAAATAAATAATGTAAAAAAAAAAACTTTGTTTTTGATCACCAGCCAAGGTAAAGCAGACAGCTGCAGGCTGGTATTTCCAGTATGGGAAGGTCCATGGCTATCTGGCCCTTCCCAGTCTAACAATAGCAGCCCACTGTAACCATGGACGTTCACAGCCTGGTAGTAAAGCCTGCAGCTGTCTGCTTTAGCTTGACTGGTTAGCAAAAGTTGAGAGACCCCACGTCTGTTTTTTTTTATTATTCATTTGCTGTTTTTAGTTAAGGCTAAAAACACTCTTTAGTGCCACATGAAAGGTACTAAAAGGTGCAAGTGTTTAACCTTGTCTATATTCCTACTACATTAACTCTCCCAGAACTGCAGTGTGGTGAGCATATCATATTTGGGTCTTCAATAAGACCTCATAATGCACTGCAGTCGGCCAATCATAGTAATGCCAGTAGCTAACATGGCTTTGGCATTACCGTGATTGGCAGGTAATCCCTGCATGTTTAGTGGATGAGCTTTTGATGCTTGATCAAGTAATGAGCAATGCTGAACTCGCTTTATCATCACTAATTTTTATGTCTTTAAGTTAGCTATAGTTTAGTGGGAATCTCCCCTCTTGATTAAGAGTTCATGCTGCCAAAACCGTATACACTATTAAATGAAATCTTAGTTACACAATTACAATCCTCAGTGTTTCAGAGAAAATATAATTAAGGGATCTGGCCGGGGATAATATTAATAAAGGTGACAAGTCAAGTGTGAACCGTGCTGACATCTGCTATGGCAAAAACGTATCAGTCACCTGCAGGTGATTTATAGGTTCCTTCCATGGTGAGAAGCTTGTCAATCATTCTGGTGTGGTGCTGGCCTTCAACTATGGTCCCCAGAAAGATGTTTAAATTATATTTTCTCAAATGTTGAGGGTTTTAAGGGAAGGTATACCTTGCTGCAGTTGTGCAGAAAGGGTCATTCTCCACAGCATGAATCAGATGATAGGTTCACTTTAAAAAAAAACTGTAGCTGGGGCATGGCCTAGCATCGCATAGAGACAGACACAGTGCAGAGAGCTCCCACAGAGAATTTGCTGATTTAGCCTGTTCCCTCTTGGCTACAAGCACAGACCAACCTAGGGAAGTGGTGAGACCGTACTTGGAGGCTGTGCACATGGTCACTGGAGGGTCCTGGCAACCTTAATGACCCTAAAGGTCAGAAGGAGCTCAGAGCTGGGGTAAGCACACATGGCTAAGGTGGCTCTGGGTTGAGGCGGAACAAGCTAATGCAGCCTTGGTAAGGTGGTTGGTAGTGGAGACTAAGCTGAAGTGGTTTGCCCACCTGGAAAGTGAGTCTGCCTTGCTGCTTCAGGCTGGCAGTATATCACAATTAACTCATGCACCTACCTATATAAGGAGATGAAGAGAGTGAACAACAGCTCACGGCAGACCCTGTAATGCTGGATCCTCTGGAAGGAGCAGGAGATTGAATATGGGCACTCTGATAATCGAACAATTAAGGATGTGTTTGCAGTGATGTCATTCTGTAACTCTATTTTAACTACTATGACTCAGGCAATGAGTAGTTTAATGAAGGACATGCCTAATATAAAACCAGAGCTTAAATGTGTAACTGCACAAACTGGTGCTGCGGAGGAGAGGGTCAGTTGTAATGCAGATGATATACCGAATATTAAAAGGATACAAGCAAAGACAGTCAAACGTATTTCTGAATGGGTTGATGTGGCGCTCCTACTTTCTGGTCGCCACAAAGGGGTACTGCATCCATTCCACCGGTGTGGTATTCCTGTTCTCCGGGAATCGGATGATAAGTCCAGACACCCATACCAGCACCCAACACACCCGATCCCAGGGAGGTGAACAGACTTGATAGAGGGAGGGCTCAGTTAGTCAATGGTACGGAAGGAAGAAAAGTGGAGGGTGGAAAATGAGAGGAGGACTGTCAAGAGGAAGCAGTGAGAGGAGAAGGACCTGAAGGACTTGAGCAGCAAGGAGCTCATCCTGGGTTCCAGAACAGAAGACTGCAAGAGGGAAAGAGAGGGCCCCAGGGGCATGGGCAGAGAGCCATCCACCCATGCGCCTAAATCTGAGTGAGGCGGAGGGGCAGGTTGAGAATCAGGGGACCGTCCCTGAAGATGTCAAGGAGACTCTACGCTACAAGCACTGAACTGGAGGCCACGAGATCTAGAAGAGTTGTGGCCCACTCCCGACACATCTGCCGAGAAGGTAGCCATACTAGGGTCAGGGAACTTAGTACCAGTCGCCCGACAGGACCCGTGGCTGCTGGATTGGGGCACTGTGTGTGGAGGTGTGAGCAGAGAAGAGGCAGACAGGCAGCGCTGAGAGAAAGAGTTACCCTTGAGGGAAGGAACACAAAAGGGGGTGTCTTGGACGAGCTATCCCGATTCACTGAGGAGTATCCGGACCGAGATTGTGCAGGGGCAGTACCCTGTGGTGCCACCAAAGTAAAAGCTAAGTAAACTGGGTATAGAACTCAGAACTGTGTGTGAGACTATTCATTTCCCTCCTGCGGAGCGGTAGACTGCTAATACGCGCAGGCTACCAGAGACCGACCTGCGAGACGCATCGACTCCTCTTCCCCGCCAAAACAGTGGAACTGGCCTGCCACTGCCAACTACCACCCCGATTGCCCTGGAGAACCACTCCACCCGTTGGGAGCGAAACCACCAAAGCTACAGATCAATCATCCCCAGAGGTCCCGCACCTCAGCGTCGGCCATCATTAGCCAAACACTACAGGTGGCTTAAACCCGATTCCCCCTTCAAACTTTTATTGACACTGCCAGGGTCACGGAGCCGGTCTCGAACCCCATGACTCCCCGAGGTACCCAAAGCCCGGTTCCCAGTATCCCTCGGTCCTTTGGGTGTGTGATTGGTAAAATGGACTATCTTGAAAATTGTCTGAGATAAAATAATTTGAGAATAATAGGAATCTCTGAAAAAACAAAGGGGTCATCCCCTACTGATTTTGTTGATAATTGGCTTAAAAATGCATTTGGAACTGACTGTCACTCCTACACGAGGAAACATCTGGCATTACGTACAACACAGGGATAACAAAGGGGATGGTTTAAAGAAAGGCATTGGTGATAGGGATAGGGGTCCTCTTCTGAAACTGACCTGAGTCTATACCCTTTGCTTCCTATCATCCATATATGGGCCCTCCCCCCATCACCATCACATGCTTAGGCCCTCACTAGCCCTGAATTAATCATAATTAGCTTGAAGGACAATAATACAAGAAGATGTAAGGGAAATAGGCACAAAAAGGGAAATACTTCAACTCCCCCAATGCAGCAAGACACCGCAGCTGCAATTGTAACAACTCCTCATCTACTTCCAGTAACAGCCTCCTTCCAAAGTGGTCACAAGTAGTGATGAGCGAGTAGTGAAATATTTGCACTCGCAATACTTGTAATGGGTAGTTTTTAATACTCGTCTATTCATCCGAATAGCAAGTCTAATGTTAGTCAATTAGTGATAGGCTCTGCCCACACACATCCGGCCTTAAAATTAATCTTTCCAGGACAGGGCGGGAGGGAGGGTGGGCTTTTTTACTATTTCAATGCGTAAAACACCTTGCTGTACCCCCCTGAGAGACCCTAACATAATATCTGCTCTCACTGGGGTGCCAGCTCCCATAGTTTACTGAAGAGAGCTGTCAATATGTGTCATATCGATAAGGATAGACATATCACTCACGAGCACCAGCGATATTCACCGAGTAATGAGTATCACGAACACCGTACTATCCATGTGAGTAGCGAATAGTAATGATTACACTCACTCATCACTAGTCGCAAGGCAATCTATAACTAGCGTCAGATGGTAGAACGTGTGACTATTTATAGCAGTGGGGTGGTCACAAAATTGCTGCACCAGCAACACTACAAAGAACAGCCAGATTGGAGAGAGTCCTTAACTCCTTCAGCAAAATGCACATTGACAACCATATGGAAAATTAAAGGGTAATACTTTATTAATAGATTATGAAATCTCATATCAAAACAGGTATAAACAGTGGAGGCGCAGTAATAGGGACAGAAGCAACCATGTGAGGCAAGGTTAACAATAGATGAAAGCGACTCGCCCCGGGCAGGGACTGTGGGGTACTCGGACCGGGCCCTCTTGTCGTCCTCTGGGCTGCGGGATGTCATGGGGGTGTCACCTGGTCCGTGATCCCCTCGTCGGGGGATCAGTTAAAAAAGGGAAAAATTTAAAATGAAATTAAAGAAAAATATAAAATTCAAATAAAGAAGCTTTCGTCGTGACGCCAGCCGTGGAATGCGGCCGGTATAGCCGCTGATGCAGTCGGGACCGATGGGGATGATGGGAGTAGCAGCTTTGATGGTTTTTGCTCTCCACGGGAAGAGCGGGTCCTCCTGGGATGGTGGTTCTGGGGTCAGGAGGACGGCTAGGCCCGGCTCAGGATCCGGAGTGTCCTACCAGGCCTGAATGATGTGTGCCTTGCCGGGGCTGAAGGGCCAAGGAAGGTCTATTGGGATAAGAGGGCTCTCCTCCAGCAGTGGGTCAGTCATCATACCTGTCCCAGGACTTGGCTCCGACTCGTCCTGCTCTATCTCCCAGGTCGGGGAAGCAGGGTGTGGCGCCACCCACTGCGCGGTCTCCTTTTCCAAAAGCATCTGCTGTCATTGCTCCACGGTTGCAAGGTGGGCTCGTTCTTGCTGGCGACTCAGCTCGTTGACCTCCTCCGATAGGAAGGTAAGATCCATCTCGGGCATCCGGCTTTCCTCCATGGAATCGGGGGAATCCACTCCTTCCACCCCTCTGGTCCGCGCCATACCATCCGGACTCCGACTGCACCATCTTAGGTGACTCCCAGATCCTTAACCTCCCGCCACCTTCTTTGCTGTTCCTCGTGTCTGAGTCTCTCTTGTCTTCTTCTCCCTCCCTTCATGGGTGTCTCCATTTGTTGTTGTCGGCAGCCACACCCTTGGGCGGGGTAAGACGGTCTATGGGTCTGCCCTCCCGATTCTTGGAGAGTGGAAGGGAAGGGATGTAGGCCATTTTTCGCACCTTGTGCTTGCCTGGCCCACGATGAGGGACTGTGGCACGCCCCTTTGCCAGCACATGTTTTCAGTCTTTTGGTGCCGCCATTACTCAGGCCCAAAAAATACAGTCTGTAAGGCACACAAGACCCGGTTATGCCGGGTCGGTATATCCTGTTCGTGATGCCATTAAGTTGACTCGCCCCGGGCGGGGACCGTGGGGTACTTAAAACTGGGCCCTCTCGTCCTTGTCTGGGCTGCGGGATGTCATGGTGGTGTGACCTGGTCCGTGATCCCCTCGTCGGGCAATCAGTTAAAAAAGGGAAAATTGAAAAAGGGATTCAAGAAAAATCTAAAAATAAAATAAAAAAGTTTTCGTTGTGACGCCACCCGTGGAATACGGCCGTATAGCCGCTGATGCAGTCGAGACTGCTGGGGATGATGGGAGTAGCAGCTTTGATGGTTCTTGCTCTCCACGAGAAGAGCGGGTCCCCAGGGCAACCGTATAGTCAGTGGATATGAATTGGGGAATAGAAGGCCCGTGGGGCTGTGCTGGCTGCTGGCAGGGTTCAGGGTTACTCTCGGGCAGGCTCAGAAATGATAGTCTCACACAGTGCTGAGATTCAACCAGGTTAACTTAGCTTTCACGGCAGATGTTTCAGTTACAGACAGTCCAGTGGTGGCTCCGGTAGTCTCTTAGCAACCAGGATGGCTCGTCCAGATGGCCCCCTTTCGTGTACCTTTCATGGGCTTTGCTTTCTCTCTTTTCCACATGCAAAGCTACGATCCAGCGGTCATGAGCCTTTGTTGGGTGACCTGCCTGGTCCCCTGGCTCTAGTATGGTGGCTTTCTCTTCGCTGCGCCGGAGGTTGGGTCGTGGACATAAAGACCCCGCACGCAGCTGGGTTTCATTTTTGGAGCATGGAGCATCCTGGCCACCTCAGAGCCGGCACCCTGGTTTCTGCCCCAGTCCTTCAGCTTTCCAGCCAATTCGAGCACACAGATGGATTGCTCACTATCTGTGCCCCTAGGACACCTTCTGTCTCTCTCTACAGTCTGGGACTGGGACCCGGACAAGCCTCATGGTACAAGCCACCGGGTCCGTGTCCTTTCAGTCTTGTGTGATGGTGGTGGTCTCTCTCCTCTCTTGCTGACTGAACTGAACTCCTGGACTCAACTGACTAACTGACCAACTAACTTCCTAAAGTGTTTCCTGCGTTTTTGTTTCCTCCCCTAACCATGTCCTGTCTAACTTCCCCACCCTCCATTTGTCTCTCCCACCATCCTGTTGCTGGGCATAGAGTCCCTAGTCTTGTGATTGGAGTGTGTTGGATGTGTGCTTGGGATGACTGAATTTACCGATCCCGGTTGCTGCGCCTTCTAGTGGCACAAGCATTGTTGTACGAGTGGGACTCTAAATATACAACGACCTGCTGATAATACAGCTAGTGTGTGAAAATTACAAACACACATGGGTACATAACAATAAGTAATGCAGGTAAAATACCGAAGCAGTAGCAGTACCCACTTAGTCTCCTAAACTTAGCATACGTTATGGGCTGAGGAGGTTGGGATAATTACTTTAATTTACTTACTATATTCAGCTAAGAAACTGATTGCTACAAATTGGATCTTTCTGAATCCGCTGTCGTGTATGGAATCTATTAAAAATATGCACTCTTTTATTCTAATGGAAAGAGAATATATCCTAGAAAAAATAGAAGTGCTTATTTTGATAAGCTGTGGTTTCCTTGCTTAGAGCATATCTGCAAATGGTGCATTTGTCATTATATGGTGTTTAATGTACTGTATCACTTGCAGGGGTGAGCATCTGGAAGTGGACCCACTGGTTTGAGGCACCAATCTCGACTTGGAAAGGACATAATTAAGAAGCTACCTTGTCTTCACTAGAGCCTCAGATGGGGAGGTTAGACTTGTGCTAGTGGATAACTGTCAGGTGACACTCCAGGGGATCTCAGTATCTCAACAGCTGACTCCGAGAGAGTCAGGGATGCAGGAAGGTACAATATCTGGTATGTGCAGCCTCAATGGCTGATAGAGCAGGGGCAGCGGGTACTGCAGCATGGCAGGGTTAGGCTGTTGCCGTGGGTGCAGCAGAAGTGCTAGTTCAGGTTGGTGTAGTGAATACAAAAGCAGGACTGGTTCAGGCAGATGCTTGTGGGTACAGCGGTATAAGGAAACAGACACGGGTTAGGTAAATCACGGGACTAATGAAATAGCAGAGGGAACCGGTCATGACAGCAGCATGTCTATAGGCATAGACCACATTGCTCAGGCACTTCTTATATGGAGAATGTGCCTTAAATACTCTGTGCTTCTCAGTCACATGCTGTGTCATTCCGAGTAGGAAATGCTGGCCCTTTAAGAAAAGTGGACGTGTCACACTTGTGACCTAAGTGCGCTTCCAGAAGACCTGTGCCACGTGCGTAGGCACTGGGAGCCATAGGCAGGAGATGGAAATTGGTCCGACGCTGCGGGACCACCAGAGTGGTGAGTATACTGAGAAGAGCGAACTACCTGCCGCAGACACACCGTCATAACAGTGGCAGGCGCTACATGTATATCTTGTAAGATGTAAATATAAGTTGAATGAAAAAGTGTCACTTGGTCTTGTTTTGATCATCTTAACACAGGGTGTGCAGTTATAAATGATTACCTATGTCTCACCTTATCTTGCCTTTTAGATGTACTCTATTAAAATACAATGGGGCATTGGGTTAGCGTGAATTTAATAAGAGAGGTGCAAAAAGGGAGGATATATAATAAGAAATATTCTTCTTTTCTGTATTTTTTTAAAATCAATAAAAATTTACTTGATTAAAAAAAAAAATCTGTAGCCAAAAAAGGAATTTGGTTATAATGACTAGGAACATGGGGCAGCAACTAATTGTGTTATTTTTTTTCTGTTTTCCAGCAAATTATTGTAGTATTTGCCACTAGAGGGAGCACACTGTTAAGGGATTTTACAGCTCTCAGTGTGCACATTTTATCATGGTATTGCACTGTTAAAGGATTCTTTCTGGGTAAAATAAATTGCAAATTAAAGCGGTAAAAAAACAAGTGACTTGGTAATTCACTTATAAATAAAAATCTTCTTTGTTACTAAGAACAAAGTGATTTTACATAATTATTTATGGCAATTGTGTATGACCTAAGTTACCAAGCCACCTCCGCAGTCTAGAAATGGTGACCAAATATGTGCACTGTGTACAAGGTGTTTCCAATAGAGCTTGTACAAGTGCATCTCAATAAATTAGAATATCATCAAAAAGTTAATTTATTTCAGCATTTCAATATGTATTATATATATGTATGTATATATGTATAGTGAGACACATATATTATATAGAGTCATTACAGAGTGATCTTTTTCAAGTGTTATTTCTCAGTTAATGATGATTATGGCTTACAGCCAATTAAAACCTAAAAGTCATTATCCCAGAAAATTAGAATAATTAACACAAAACACCTGCAAAGGCTTAAGGTGGTGTCTCACGTGGCGATCTGGCCTGCGATGTCGGAAGCGATGTGCAGGTGCACGCTCGCTTCCGACATCGCAGGCCAGCTGTCACACGGCACGACGTTGCCGGTGACGCGGCGGCGATGTGGGCGGAGCCATCGCTTGCTGGGCTGGGTCAGCCCAGCAAGCGATGGCTCAGGAACGCTGCGATATAGGCTGGATTGCGCCGCCAACAGTGTCAGACGGCGCGATCCAGCCTAATCGCTGGTCACAGGTTGACAGGTTTATGAACATGTTCATAAACCTGTCAACCTGCGACCAGCGATAATTTGCAGTTGCATCGCGCTGTCACACAGCACGACGCACTTGTGATATTGCCCACGACATCGCTGTTACGTCACTTTTCGGCGATGTCGCGGGCGACATCGCTACGTGTGACCCCACCTTTAGTAAGTGTTTAAAATGTTCCCTTAGGCCGGCTTCAAACTGCGGGTCTGATCCGATCCGTGGCTGTCAGGGTGATATGCCCTAGGGTCCGATGTGCTGCCGCATGCAGCAGCAGCTTCTGATGAATCAGGACCGTGGCTCGCAGGGAGCTAGCCACGGTCCTGAAACAACAGCTGCAGGTGTTCGGTTCAAGCAACGTTTGTATGTCCGTGAGAGAAATCTGAATTCTCCCAGATTGTCCCGGAGAGATGGAAATCGGATGGCAGCTCTCTGCCATCCGGCTCCATCCAGTCCCATAGGCTACTATGGGGCCGAAATCTGGTCCGCGGCTGTCAGGTTCGCCCTGACAGCCACGGATCAGATCAGACCCACAGTGTGAAGTCGGCCTAAGTCTGGTTTAGTAGCCTACACAATCATGGAGAAGACTACTGACTTGACAGATGTCCAGAAGACAACCATTGACACACTCCACAAGGAGGGTAAGCCACAAAGGGTCATTGCTAAGAAGCTGGCTGTTCACAGAGTGCTGTATCTAAACATATTAATGGAAAGTTGAGTGGAAGGAAAATGTGTGGCAGAAAAAGGGGTACAAGCAACCAGGATAACAACAATCTTGTAAGGATTGTTAAGAAATGGTTACTCAAAAATTTGGGGAAGATTCACAAGGAGTGGACTAGAGATGAGCCACCACCCCGGTATTCGAATTCGATTCAATTCAGCCGAATTTGCTGTGTGTTTGTCGAATGTTCGTCGACTGTTCATCGAACACCGTCGAACACATCGAACACCATTGAAAATCAATGTAAAATGTGTTATAACGTTAGAACCGGACGAGGAAGAAACTACAGGGAGGGGTGAGCGCAGCACCGGGAGCGGGGAGTGAAAGACACAGGCGGGGAAGTGGGCGGCGGTGAGAAGACAACACCGCCAGCTTTCCTACTCTGTTCTGCGCTCCCCGCTCCCTGATGCACCCTCCCCGCTCCCTGGATCTGCTCCCCCCACCCGGTCCTAACTTAGAATCAGGCGCAGAAGTGGCGGAGGGAGAGATGAGGGGGCATCAGGGAGTGGGGAGCGCAGAACAGAGCAGGAAAGCCGGCGGTGAAGTCTCATCACTGGCTTTCCCGCCGGTTCATGTGAGTTCATGCAGCATGAACTCACATGAACTACCCCACGCTGGCTGCTGCACAGCTCAGCTACATCTCTGGTAGAGGTTCTCTACCAGAGATGTAGCTGAGCTAAAGAAGAAAACCTGATTGGACTACGTCGGACGGAAGAGGAATTTTTTAATACTGCAAAGATGGAGTTTCTAAGTGTATTTTTTGTTTATTTCCAATAAAATATTTTTTTCTCTGTGTTGTGTTTTTTTTTGTTTTTAAATTCACTAGAAATTCATGGTGGTCATGTCTAATATTGGCGTGACCCCATGAATTTTGGGCTTAGGGCCAGCTGATAACACAAAGCTGGCCCCAACCCCTTTATTACCCAGTGAGCCACGGCACCAGAGCCCTGGATGAGCTGGGTCAGTGCCAGAAGATCTGTGAAAGTGAGAAAATGCGCAATAGTGTCTTATCTCCAGATTAAGAGGTGAATGAATGTGTGAGTAAAAACTGCTCACCTGGTCTGGTTGTGTCACCCACAACCAGTATGATAGCCAGAAATCGATGTAGTCGCCTGAAAAAGACAGCTGCTGCAAGGACCGCACCTCCACGGATAACCGCGGTGAAGAACTTGTAGATCTGTAAGACAAAGTGCCATTGTGTCCGCGCTGCCGTCAAAAGAATCACCAGAGACAAGAGGGAATCCGGGCTGAATTGTGTCTTTATTAATGACACAATTCAGCCCAGATTCTCTCTTGTCTCTGGTGATTCTTTTGAAGGCAGCGCGGACACAACGGCACTTTGTCCTACAGATCTACAATGCCAGAAGATGTCGCTTCTCTGAAAGCGCCATTTTCTGGGGTGGCTGCGGGCTGCAATTTGCAGCTGGGGGTGCCCAGAAAGCTTGGGCCTCCCTGTGCTGCAGATTCCAGCCCCCAGTTGCCTAGTTGTTCTTGGCTGGACATGGAAATAGCGCGGAGCCCACAGATCTGAGTACCCCTGCATGGGTGAGTCAACCTTGACGCTTATGAACAGGATATGAACTGACCTGCAAGGGAAATTGTGTGTCTTACAAACTTTTCGGCTAAAAAAATCTATTTCCCGCTATTTTCCACGGGCCCAAAATGGTGGACCTCAAAATGTGAATGTGAGAGACAATGTGTTGGCCCGGCGGCGTGTCTCGGCCCCCCATCATGGCAGGGCCATGCCAGAGGAGCAAAACTGTTTGCCCGCCCCTATTGCCACCAATCAACCAAGGGGTTGGCCAGAGACTAAACTACTGCCCTCACAGGAAACTAAAAATGGCGGCAGAGACACAACAGAGGTCCAGCAACCAGGAGCTGAAACCGGGAGCAAGAGACCGGCCCACGGTTGAGCATCCGGTTACCAGAGAGGATCCGCCGATTGAACCGCAGACCGTCACCAGCGCAGAAGTCGGGGCAAAGCCAGATGACCCCGAGGAAGCTGAGGAGCCGCCCAGCCAGCCAATCTCTGTCGAGGAGGATGACCGGAAAGGCGACATCGAGGAAGTCGGGGCATCCGTGCCCAGCACAGTGCAGAAGGAGCCTCAGCTGCACAGACCGGCTAGACAGGTCGGTGTAGCCGCCATGACAGGTAAGCGGAACCGTACACCAGCTCCACCTCCGAAGTGGGACTTGTACTGGAACGACCAGGTCAGCTATGAGAGGCATGCAGGGCCTCGTGGATGGTATGCCCTGCATGTACATAGGCTGTAGAGACTAAGACTCTCAAAGTACTGGTCCTGTAAATAATGTTTTCCTTGTTGAAAAGAACTCCTGAACAGTAATGAGAACTTTTTGTTCAAGCCTGGACTGAGACTAAGCCAGAGACTCTATGGGTGCCTTGAAGCAGCCCAGCAGTGGTAAGGAAAGCTGTGCAAAGTGCAAGGACAATTACCACTGGGTCTGCAAATGAGTACCGGCCCGTTAGACCGATGTTAGTTTAAAATTTGCAATGTTCTAAGAAAGGTGCCTCCCATAAAGGGAAGAAAAGTACTGCGTATTGATTGTATATAAAGATGTTAATTGTTAGGTTTCAGCATAAAAAAAGCTCTGTATCGGGTAGGGGTAGAGACTTGTTGACAAGTGTGTTTCACCAAAGGGGAATGTGGCACTAAGGGGTACTGCACCCAGACCAGCGTGTGTGGTATCCCTGTGGTCAGTGAATGGGGAGGTTGATATGTGGCTTTCATCCTGCATTCATACACTCTAGAGCAGGGGACTACAGGATTAAATCCTCTGCTAAAACACCCAGTCCCGGTGGGAGGAGTTCTGGGCAGAGAAGTGTGTGAAAGCGGGAAGAAGTTAGAACAGAACGTCGAAGGAGAGAGACAAAGGAGGACCCTTCAGGGGGATGCACAGGAAGGGCACCCAAAGCAGTGGTTTCCCAGGAGGAGAGGGGAGCTTGAGGGTGTAGGAACACACCCAGCGTCAGACCGTAGACATACCGGTCTGGAAGGATCCCAGTCCTAAGAGCGGAGAACCGGCTCCAGGAGCAGTACGGGCAAGTTCAACTACGAGCTGCCAACAGCGGTCGGACCCAGGAAAGTCTAGCCCTGGGTCGCCTGCAAGAACAATAACGCTAAGAACCAGGACCCGCGTAAAGCCATAGAGGTAGCAGCAATCCAGAGAATGTTCTTACCCACGTTAAACACAGCAAGACAGTAACACGGAGGCCAGGCCAGGTTTCAAGCCAGCCAGTGCTTTAAATACGTAAAGGACAGAGAAGGAGAAGCTTAGAGGGACATGCTCGAAAGCCACATAAAGAAACCCCATTCATTGGTCACTACCCAGACCAGCTACCCATCACTGTGTGAGTATTAATCTGTTGTTAAACTGCATTTAACAAGTGACCAGTAAATACCAGTGCAGGGTAAAGAAAGCCTATTTTGTCTTTTTGTTGTTAAACCACAGAGCTGCTATCATGACAACCAGCACAGCAGCCACTCTGCCCCAGAGATCCTGCTCCAGCTGCAGGGAGCAAGACCAAGTGGCTATAATACGATCATCTCTGGAGGTCTGACAGCGGCGCTGGTGTTATCATCAGAAACTGCAGGTGGCGTCACAAACAATTCAACCTATTTTATTATTTTATTTCAATATTTTTTAGTGACCACCAGGGCCATAGACTTGGGCACCGACCACCAGTGACAACACCCCGAAACAACGTCCGAGATCTGAATACCCCTGCCTTGGTGAGTCACTACCCACTTTGGAAAATATCAGACTATTGTGTTCATACCTCATGCCAGCAATATACTGCTGAAGAACTATCAAAGATGGCTACAGTCTTACTTTGACAAAGAGTTGCCAGAGGAATGAGCAGGATTCAGAAAAAGCAGAGGAAAAAGATATGTTTGCTAACATGATGGTTAATGGAAAAGGCCATAGAATACAACAAGGAGCTCTATTTTTGCTGCATGGACTACAGCCATGTCTTTAACTATGTTGGTCAGCAGAAACTTTGGAATACCATGAAGGATATGGGTGTGCCGAATCATCTGATCAGCCTCAAGAGGAGCCTTTATATCAATGAAGAAGTAACAGTCAGAATGGAACATGGTGACATAGCATAGTTGAAAGTAGAGCGAGGCATCAGACCAGGCGGCATCTTGTCACCATTATATGCAGAAGCTATTTTCTGGAAGGCTGAACTTGCTGAAAAAGGAGGAAAAATTTGTGGATGAATCATCAATGGTCTAAAATATGCAGATGATACAAGACTTATAGCAATAAACCTAGATAGAATAAAAGAGTTATTTCCAAAATGGAAAGCTTGAATGACTCGCCCAGGGCAGGGTACTCAGCTCTCAGGCTCTGTCTGGGATGTCACGGGTGGCTGCCCGAGGCTGTGGCCCTGGTAGTCAATGGTTAAAATATAAGAGAAAATAAAGTATATAAGTTTGTGACGCCACCTGCAGTACTTGGTGATGCTCACCAACGCCTCTACAGTCCTCCGGTGGTGGATGGTATTGCGGCAATGATGGTGCTGTCCTCCGCAGGCAGGACTGGACCGCCGGGGCAGCGATTCTGTAATGAAACAGTTCATGCAAGAAAGGATGCAGCAGAATCGACAAGTCACTTCACCGGGTACTTTACTGCAAAACTTTACTGCACAATTTTCTCTGTGTTGTGTTTTTTTTAAAACAATTTAATAGAAATTCATGGCGGTCATGTCTAATATTGGCGTGACCACCATAAATTTCGGGCTTAGGGCCAGCTGATAATACAAAGCTGGCCCTAACATCTTTATTACCCAGCGTGCCACCGCCACCAGGGCCGCTGGAAGAGCGGGGTTCAGCACCAGATGATGGCGCTTCAATGAACGCGCCATCTTCTGGGGCGGCTGCGGGCTGCAATTTGCAGCGGGGGGTGCCCAGAAATAATTAAAAAAAAGGGCTCCCCTATATTCTTGTGTCTGGCCAGGTACAAATAGGCACCTGGGGGTTGGGGGCAGCCCGTCGCTGCCTGCTGGATCCGGCTGGTTCCAGAAATACGGCGAAGCCCATGTAATTTTTTTTCTGAAAAATCAATAAAACAATCCTAAAAAAGGGACTGCATCTTTATTAACCCCTCGCCCATGGTCCAGGGGTTAATAAAGATGCAGTCCCTTTTATTTACATTGTTTTATGGATTTGTCAGAAAAAAATTTCACGTGGGCTTCGCCGTATTTCTGGAACCAGCCGGATCCAGCAGGCAGCGACGGGCTGCCCCCAACCCCCAGGTGCCTATTTGTACCTGGCCGGACACAAGAATATAGGGGAGCCCTTTTTTTTAATTATTTCATGAATTTCATGAAATAATAAAAAAAAAATGCGTGGGGCTCCGTGCAATTTCTATGTCTAGCCAGGTACAGCTAAGCAGCTGGGGGCTGGAATCCGCAGCGCAGGGATGCCCAAGCTTTCTGGGCACCCCCCGCTGCAAATTGCAGCCCGCAGCCGCCCCAGAAGATGGCGCGTTCATTGAAGCGCCATCCTCTGGCGCTGAACCCCGCTCTTCCAGCGGCCCTGGTGGTGGTGGCACGCTGGGTAATAAAGGGGTTAATACCAGCTTTGTTATACAAGCTGGTATTAAGCCCAAGATTCTTAATGTCAGGCCACGTTTGACCCAGCCACTAAGAATCTCCAATAAAGGGTTAAAAAAACACAACACAGAGAAAAAATTTTATTTGAAATAAAAAAAAAAGCCATTAGGGACTCCATCTTTAATTAAAAAAATCCTCTTCTGTCCGACGCAGTCCAAAACGCGATGTCCTCTCTGCTACATCCCCTGTGCATAGATATAGATGTCTATGCACAGGGAATGAGCAGACTGAGAACAATCTCAGCACTGCTACATCATCTCTGTGAGCAGGCGGGCTCTAGGACCCTGGAGCTGCGGCAGTCTGCACAGAGAAGACAGCTGGACTCGGCTCGCAAAGTAACAGCAGTTACTTTGCGAGTTTCCCTGCTATCACTGGCACAGTAGCCGAGTCTAATGCAAGACAATGGCAATCCTAGTTTTGTCAGCGTTTGCCATTGATTTGCATTGGACTCATGCGAGTTAACGCTGGGAAACTCGCAGAGTACCGAGTCCTGCGAGTCCCTTACTACTCGCCGAGTAACGAGTCCTAGCGAGTAGATTCGCCCATCCCTAGACCTATCTCATTATTATGCATACTTTCATTTATGAACATCTATGGTGTGATTTCTTTACATGTGTGGATTGGATGAGTTGTCACTGACATCTGGTGAGAAATTCACATCAATAGCACCTTTACATATATATTTACTTAGAAAATTGATCATTTTCAATACTTTCAGATGTGTTCAAAATAATAGCAGTGTGTTCAAAAACATGAGGTAAGCCCAAAATCTTTATAACAATTTTTATTTCCATTAATTATGAACATTGAAGAGAAATGTTTACAATTGTTAACTACTTTACAGAAAACAATAAAAAAATGAACATTGGGCTGTTCAAAACAATAACAATGTCTGCATTTGTCAAACTCAAAACATGTTGTTTTTTTTAGGATTTAGCATTCCTGTGAATCACTAACCTAATATTTAGTTGTACAGCCGCAGTGTTTTAGAATTGCTTCTCATCTATGTTGCATAGAGTCATCCAACTTCTGGAACCTGTCAACTGTTACCATCTCAGGATACTTTGACTACATCCCACAATGTATTTGCATTTGTTGACTTTGCCTCAAAAATGGTATTTTTGAAGTCACTCCACAAGTGTTGGGCTGGCCACTCCACAATCAATTTTGTTGGACTAGATCCAACATTTTGCTTGTTTACTGGTGTGTTCAGTGTTGTTGTCTTGTTGAAACACCCATTTCAAGGGCATTTCATCTTCAGTGTAAGGCAACATGACTTCTTCAAGTATTTTGATACATGGAAACTGGTCCATGACCTCTGGTATGCGGTAATAGGCCCGACACCATTGTAAGAGAAACTTGCCCATATCATGATGCTTGCACCACCATGCTTCACTATCTTCAGAATATACTGTGTCTTGAATTCAGAGATTGGGGGTCATCTGACAAACTATCTGCGGCCCTTGGACCCAATAAGAACTATTTTACTTTCACCAGTCACCCAAATGTTTCTCCATTTCTCTTTAGGCCAGTTGATGTGTTCTTTGACAAATTGTATGTGCTTCAGTACACGTTTTTTTAACCGTGGGACTTTGCGGGGGATTTCTTGCTAATAGATTAGCTTGACACAGGCGTCTTCTGTCACAATAGTCACAGGTAACTTGAGACTGTCTTTGCTCATCCTGAAGCTGATCATTGGCTGAGCCTTTGCCATTCTAGATGTTCTTCAGTTCATGCGAATGGCAGTCTTTAGTTTTCTTCCATGTCTCTCTGGGTGTTGCTTTTCACTTTAAAGCATTAGAGCTCATTTTAGCTGAGCAGCCTATCATTGTCTGCACTTCTTTATAAGATTACCCTCTCCAATCAACTTTTTAGTCACAGTATGCTGTTCTTCTGAACAATATCTCAAACGACCCAGGTTTGTCAGGATTTCCAGGAGAAATGCATCTACAACATGTGCTCATTTCAGCCTTACATAAGGCCTCCTGATTCACATCTGTTTTTCCACAGAATGATTGACCTCATTAATTGAACTCCACACTGCTATTATTTTGAACACACCCCCTTCCAATTACTTATTCAAATACACAAATACACTGCTCCTCTCCAAAATAGCCCCATAAATTGCCCCTTTCTATAATGCCCCCAAAACATCCCCTTTCTATATTATCTAGTCCGTACAACATCTCTGGATTAAGTTCCTCTAGCTCCTCATTATACTATGTCCCCTTTCACAATCTTCTCCCTAATTTCCTCACAGTGTCTTAATTTGCTCCATAATGTCCCTCATAATCCCCGTCATGGCCCCATAATGTCCCAATTTGCTCTATAATGTCTCCCATAAAGTCCCCCATTGCCCTATAATATCTCTCATTGCCCCATAATTTCCAATTTGCTCCATAATGTCCACCATTGTCTTATAATGTTCCAGTTTGCCCCATAATGTCCCAATTTGCCCTATAATGTCCCTCATTGCCCCATAATGTCCACCTTTGCCCCATAATGTCTGAATTTGCTCCATAATGTTCCAATTTGCTCCATAAAGTTTCTAACTACCCCATTATGTCCCTTGTAAAGTAAACCCAATCCTCCCTCACCATGACCCCCCATCTAAAACTATTCTACAGCTTATCGTCAACTGCTACTGAAGTGCTTAAATGTGCCTTGTGCGTCCTCTCCTCCTCTGCAGCCCCGATGCTGGTGGCGGTGGGATGGCAGCCACTGCCAGGGCTGAGAAGTGTTCTTCTGTCTCAGTCTTGGTGCTGCACTATTCAAATATATTTGCACCTGAAAGATGCAAATACATTTGAATATCAAAAGAAAGTGAGGTCTCCTGGTCCTGCACACAGGATAATGTGCAGACTGGGACTTTTGCAGTGCAGTGTCAAGGTCCTTTGGTGAGTCAAATGACTGTGATGTCACCAAAGGTCCTTGTGCAACCGCCAAAACTGCAATGATAATACAGAACTTGTACTATCAAATAGAACAAGTCCTGTCCTATTGCTGAAGTTTGTGATTAAAATGCTGGGGGTGCCCCTCAGAGGGTGAGGGCCCTGGCTAACTAACTGCCCAGTCTGCCCACCCATAATGCCAATCCTGGCTCAGTGATCGGTGTGCACGCTCAGAAAACTCACTGAAAGCAGACCACAGTGACATTCATGGTTGTGCTATGCTTTTAACTCCATTCTGTAGGGAGAAGTAAAAGCAGATCATTCTGTCTGCCGAACACTGTTCTTCTCTGGTGCTGAGCTCATACATATACGTTGCCCAACTGTCCCTCCGTTATTAATTCCTCCTTTAACCCCTTCATCACCTGGCGATTTTTCATTTGTCATTTTCGTTTCTTGCTCCCCTGCTTCCAAGAGCCATAACTTTTTTATTTTTCAATCAATATAGACACATCAGGGCTTTTTTTTGTGACACGAGTTGTACTATCAGATGCAATTATTTATTTTACCAAATAGTGTATAGGAAAATGGAAAAAATTCCAAGTGCAGTAAAAATGCAGAAAAAAGTGAAATTAAACATTAGTATTTTGGGTTTTTTAGTCGCCATGTTCACTATATGGTAAAACTGACATACTGGTTTGACGCCTCAGGTTGGTATGAGTTCATAGATACCAAACATGTATACCTTTACTGGTATATAAGTGGTGAAAAAATTTCCTTTACGCAGTTTACGGCTCTCATTAATTGATTTTTTTTATCTTGATAGATCGGTCATTTATGAATGCGGCGATACCAAATATGTGTATTTTTTAAATTTTTTAACACTTTTATTTTGAATGGGGGAAAAGGGGGGTGATTTGAACTTTTGTGTTTTTTTTCATATTTTTACAAACTTTCTTTTACAATTCAATATTCATTTTATACTGCCCCATAGGGCGTCACAGTACTGAAGTGTCCGATTGTTTGTGACAGGTCTCAATGAGCTGCAGCACATCGGGACCTGTCACAAATGCGCACTGTGAGTGCTTGGCAGTGCTTGCTAACCACTCACAGGAAGCGATCAGTGATAGCCCGTGGTCCTACTGAAACCCCGGAAGCAATCATGTGAGCCCTGGAGTTCTCACAATATTATCGCGGGATCTCCGATGCAGGCGGGAACAGCGGTGGTTTTGGATCCCGCTATCAGTGAATGACAGCGGGATCCAAGGGGTTGACAGCACCGATCGGATCCCGGAAGTACTATCCGAAGTACTTCTTGATTTAATTGGTGTGTCACATTACTATAATGTGAGAAATAAGCAGTCATGTACGTAATCAGTCTTTGTGATGCTAAATAAGTAATGTCACCTAAACACCCAGAGATAATGGAGCTACATTAACCCCTACATTTACTTGTTAAACATAAATTCATATATTGCTTTTTGAAATGCAAAACTCTCTGAATCATCTTTTATAAAGTGTAACCTCACCCAACTTGCACTCAGATCATCATGGAGGTTTAATTACTATGAAGTATTTTTTTCCTCTTTTCTTTTGTCTAAACCGGGTGTGTATTATAGTCTGAAGCGTTTTATAGTCCAGAAAATGTATTTTTTTTTTTTTTTTTCTTATTTTGTTTTTAATGTTAGCAGAGTTTAAGTAAAATTGAATCTTGCTTTGAACAGGGACCAGATGACTCAGGAGGCCCCTTCCAACTCTACCATTCTATGATGTTATGAAAATTTTTGTTTTTGTTCATTATGAAGGCCCTTAAATGCCCTGCGGGTCAATGTGGGTCTGGGTGTTGTGACCCAAGTGCAATCGCTCAAGTGACTGTCAAAAATCTACGGCTCAGAAAGTGGATTCACTCAGCTCTTACCCAAGTGTCTGCAGAGAGGAGTATACCATTAATATAATCAAAAAGAAAGGACAAGAACTGAATATTTTCAACAGAAATTTAGGTTCAATAGAAATTCTATGAGTCTGCACCCTCTAGTCTGAGTGATAAGTGGGAGCTCAGGACCCAGACCCTCACTCAGCTACTGGACATGTATTGGAGTCCTTGAAGCCATCGTTGCTGCAGTTTTGCAATGTGATTTTCAGTAGTGTAGCTTTCACAGGAATAGCATGTGATTTTGCACCCATTATATAAATCTTAAAACATTTTCTGCTGTTTTCATTTTATTTTTCAACATTGCACACTAATATGTCTCAATAGGTCCCACAGTAGTCATAATGAAACGGTATTGGGGATCGCTGGGGACGTTGGTTGCCATAGGCTAGTGCTGTGATTAGTCCACCCTGCCACAGTACATTAAACTGAGAGTCCCTGGTACGTGGGTGCTGATGATCTTATTTTAGTGCCTTCAGACCGATTCGGTCATGCTCTTCACCAGTCCCCACTATGTATTCTAGGAAGGGATGACAGAGATGTTGTTAAAATCAAGGCAAATTTTACTGTAAGCATTTTCAATGAACATTATACAGCAGGCAGTACACTTCTTATCTTTTTTGTGACACAGAGGCACAATCTTAATGATTACTGGTGACGGCATAGTACTTATGAATGTTTCTTTGGCTAGTCAGGTGAATTAGGCTCACTTCACTTAAATGTGTGGCGCCCCGCAACGAGTGCGTCACAAGAGGGTATTGCAGCCATAAATGCAGCCGCAATATTCTCTGACACAGCAATGATTTGGTTAACTTAGAAATCCAACCCTGCATGCATCACCTAGAACAGAGGGCCAATCCTAGGTCCTGGTGGGCGGAGTGCTAGGGTAGTGTGTAGGAGAACAGACATATAGTCTACACAAGAGTCTAGAACAGAGCCTAGAACAGTGTCGAGAACTTGAACTTGGAGAGGAGCGGGGGCTCCGCACCCCGTGCAGCCCCCGGGCCGTCACCGGTCGGGTGTCAGCACCTGAGGCCTTACCAACCGGGATTGGGCATTATTCACACAGGTTCCCAAAAGACTCCCGTGCCCACAACTTCACAGCCGGTTCACTGGTACCGAAGCTGGCAGCAGTTCACCTCTGCCACGCGAACCAGAAGCGTGGAGGAGCAGCTTCACAGGAGCACCCCACCACCAGCCAACTTCCAGTCGTCTAACCAGCGGTGTACCCACTGAGGGATCCAAGGCTCCCCAAAACATCCAGAACGTACATCATGGATAGGGCATTGAAGCAGCCTCCCCGTACCCAATCTGGTATTCCTGGGCGACACTGGCAATCACTTAGTTAGAATGGAGGAACACTGCGGATTTCTAAGGGACACCATCATTGCTGAGTCCACCCGGTCCACTACACGTGAACTGTATACCATGTACTGCCTGCTGGTTACAGTAAAGACCTGTTGCAGAGACTTTCTGTGTCCGTGTTTCCTTATGAACTGTCCGTCCACACTACAAGGTAACCGCAGCTACCGCACAACATCTTAAGCAGCTCCAGCCTCCGGGGATCACCGCTCAGCCTGTGGGGAGCGTTACATCTTGCTGCTGTCCATCCCCCGGAGGTTCCGCAGCGTCGGTAGTCCTTACCGAAACTACTCATAGGTGGCGTCACGAATAAATTAAAAACCCCTTTAATCTGTTCCCGCAAGACGTCTTCAACACTTTTGATCTGCACTACACCGGGCCCCACTACCGGCAGGCGCGGTCCACCCGTGACAAGGAGGAAGGAAGCATCGCCTGTCTAAACCGGAGTCCCGGCCGCGGTGAGTCAAATGCACCACTACAGACAGTGATCCCTTGCAGGAGGATGCTCACAAAGGCCTCCTTCCTCCCTTTATGCATCGGCTCTGGGCAGCAGACTGTCTTCTTCCAGGTCTCCCAAGCCTGACCACCTTGCATAACTCACTTCCTTTCTTTCTGTCTGTTTCATAAAACTTCTCCAGCTTCCCAACATCTGAGGTTCAGTCACCCACACATTACTTACTTGAAAATTGCTGCTTTCTGTTCAGTCAGCCTTCCCACACAGCACCAGTACTGGACTACTTCAACCTTAG
Source organism: Allobates femoralis (assembly GCA_033576535.1). NCBI lineage: Eukaryota > Metazoa > Chordata > Amphibia > Anura > Aromobatidae > Allobates > Allobates femoralis. The sequence goes on from JARQOC010000001.1 coordinate 89,866,934, forward strand.
GCTTAGCTCTCTGCTGTGTAGTTCTCTCTTGGCAGGCAGACTCCTGACTCACTCTAAAATGATTTTTTTTCTCCTCTCAGCCTAGAGACTGTCCCCTTCCTCTGTGAGCTGATCCCAGCTATAACTCTTTGGGTCCCTGTAATCAGACTGTGCAGACTTTCACCTTTCACCTACATTCTTACACACAGTTTACACTTTACTCTATACAATGTGCACATAATTAGCACTGCAATATCTATGCCTTACACTACACCTTATTATACCTACAAACAGTGCATTACATCAATCCTTATGATATACTAGTACCTAACATCTACTACTTACTCCTATCACTTTATTACAGTTAGCTTAACACACTATGAAATGAAATCACACACATATACAATGAAATCTTTGAAGTCTTAAGGGGGGTGCAGGACTGCAGGTCCACCCTCTTACATACCTCCCCTCTCTAACCATGGTTGTCCTCGGCCATGTTAGACTCTCCTTTGCGGGACCTGGTTTGTTTCTGTTTTTCTCTATGTCTTTGGGCTCCAAGACCGGCAGGTCCAGGGATGCTGCAGAGACAATATCCTGGTCTCCAGACAATGTATATGAAAATAATCTATGGTTAAAACTTCACTTTAATTAGGTGCTGGATTTAAAATTCAGCTGTAGACATACATGTGTCATCAAAGTTAGTGCCAATTACAGACAAGATATTCAAAATCTTTGATTAGACTTCAATACTATGTGCTGTATTTGCAGCTCTCCCGGCGTGGCTTCACTAACCTTAACTTTTATCAGTTATTTGTGCAGATATCTCCTCATACTGCCATACTTTTATGTACTCTATCTGATTTGGCCTCCTGGATAATTTACTATAAATTATTATCCATATGGCATCTAGAGGACATTTCTACATTTATTACTGGCTTACTTTATCTTTTTTTCCATATGTCGTATATACATGAAAGTGGTTTGAAATGTCTATGACTTACATATCACCTTGCCATGTTTAATCAGGTTTATCTGTGTTCTGCATCTAAAGGACCTTGTATCTTTGTGAATTTTTTAAATAATATTTGTTATCTTCTTGCTAAACATTATTCAAGACATCTCAATTGAATTTTTGAGGCTAGGTATAACACAGCCAGCACACACCATGTATAAGATGGACTAAAAACCGAGACCTGCTCCATACCCCCACACCCATGTGTGTATATGGAAGTCACGTGTCTGAAGGGGTTAAACATTTTTTTATAAGCTTTAATATAAATAGTGATTTATCTTTACTTGCATACATGGTATACTCACGTAGATCCTGATGAAGTTTTTGATGAGCATATGGAATTTTGCACGATGGGTATTATTAGTAGATATAAGCGAACTTTTCATGGTTTGGTTTTGCTCAGGTGGTCAAACTTTCTAGTCTTGAGCAGACCTCTTTGAGTATGGAGTTCGTGTGCTTTACGTTTGCAAAGCACTGGAGCATCACTATGGTTGGGTACTGTTGGTGATTGGCCCAGTGAGAGTCGCGTGCAGTGTTTGATTGGCTCACATTAGACTTAAAAGTACAGTTTTTGGGTGCTGTGTGTGTCCAAAATTAATTTTGAAAAAACAAAATCCCCTCCCTCCCACTCCTGGAAGGGTTTTACTTATGGCTGGTTGTATGTTGGTGGAGAGCTGAACTGACAATCAGTGACTTCTATTGAGGTTAGGGTTGCTGCATCGTCTGAACCCGAACTTCAAAATACTCGCTCATCCCTATTTATTGATGTAGTGGCCCGGTCCTGATTGTGTCTCTCTCTTTAAGTATCCCTGGACTGTGAGTGGCCCTTGCACACTACAACAGCCCGCAGCCGCCCCAGAAGATGGCGCGTTCATTGAAGCGCCATCCTCTGGCGCTGAACCCCGCTCTTCCAGCGGCCCTGGTGGCGGTGGCACGCTGGGTAATAAAGGGGTTAATACCAGCTTTGTTATACAAGCTGGTATTCAGCCCGAGATTCTTAATGTCAGGCCACGTTTGACCCAGCCACTAAGAATCTCCAATAAAGGGTTAAAAAAACACAACACAGAGAAAAACTTTTATTTGAAATAAAAAAAAAAGCCATTAGGGACTCCATCTTTAATTAAAAAAATCCTCTTCTGTCCGACGCAGTCCAAAACGCGATGTCCTCTCTGCTACATCCCCTGTGCATAGATATAGATGTCTATGCACAGGGAATGAGCAGACTGAGAACAATCTCAGCACTGCTACATCATCTCTGTGAGCAGGCGGGCTCTAGGACCCTGGAGCTGCGGCAGCCAGCACACAGAGAAGACAGCTGGACTCGGCTCGCAAAGTAACAGCAGTTATTTGCGAGTTTCCCTGCTATCACTGGCACAGTAGCCGAGTCTAATGCAAGACAATGGCAATCCTAGTTTTGTCAGCGTTTGCCATTGATTTGCATTGGACTCGTGCGAGTAAACGCTGGTAAACTCGCAGAGTACCGAGTCCTGCGAGTCTCTTACTACTCGCCGAGGAACGAGTCCTAGCGAGTAGATTCGCCCATCCCTATGCCTGAGGTATGCAAAAGCACATTTGGACAAGCCAATTTCATTTTGGAAGAAGGTCCTGTGGACTGATGAAACAAAGATTGAGTTGTTTGGTCATACAACAAAGCGTTATGCATGGCGCCACAAAAACACAGCATTCCAAGAAAAACACTTGCTACCCACTGTCAAATTTGCAGGAGGGTCCATCCTGCTTTGGAGCTGTGTGGCCAATGATGGCACCGGGAATCTTGTTAAAGTTGAGGGTCGCATGGATTCCACTCAGTATCAGCAGATTCTTGAGAATAATGTTCAAGAATCAGTGTCAAAGTTGAAGTTACGCCGGGGATGGATCTTTCAGCAACACAATGATCCAAAACACTGCTCCAAATCTACTCAGGCATTCATGCAGAGGAACAATTACAATGTTCTGGAATGGCCATCCCAGTCCCCAGACCTGAATATCATTGAACATCTGTGGGATGTTTGAAGCGGGCTGTGCATGCTCGGCGACCATCAAACTTAACTGAAGTGGAATTGTTTAGTAAAGAGGAATGGTCAAAAATACCTTCATCCAGGATCCAGGAACTCAGTAACAGCTACAGGAAGCGACTAGAGGCTGTTATTTTTGCAAAAGGTGGATCTACTAAATATTAATATCACTTTTCTGTTGAGGTGCCCATACTTTTGCACCTGTCAAATTTTGAAATAATGCATATTTTACATTTTCGGTTAGTACAATAAACCTCATTTCAATCCTGAAATATTACTGTGTCCATCAGTTATTACACATATCACACTGAAATAGCTGTTGCAAAAACCCAATTTTAAACAAAAAAAAATGAGAAAGATTAAGAGGGGTGCCCAAACTTTTTCATATGACTGTAAAAAACTGAAAAGTGGGGCGTGCAATATTATTCGTGCCCCTGGAGTAAATACTTTGTATTGCCACCTTTTGCTGCGATTACAGCTGCAAGTTGCTTGGGGTATGTCTCTATCAGTTTTGCACATCGAGAGACTGAAATTCTTGCCCATTGTTCCTTGCAAAACAGCTGGAGCTCAGTGAGGTTGGATGGAGAGCGTTTGTGAACAGCAGTTTTCAGCTCTTTCCACAGATTCTCAATTGGATTCAAGTCTGGACTTTGACTTGGCCATTCTAACACCTGGATACGTTTATATTTGAACCATTGTAGATTTATATTTGGGATCATTGTCTTGTTGGAGAATAAATCTCCGTCCCAGTCTCACGTCTTTTGCAGACTCCAACAGGTTTTCTTCCAGAATGGTCCTGTATTTCGTTCCGTCCATCTTCCTATGAATTTTAACCATCTTCCCTGTCCCTGCTGAAGAAAAGCAGGCCCAAATCATGATGCTGCCACTACCATGTTTGACAGTGGGGATGGTGTTTTTGAGGGTGATGAGCTGTGTTGCTTTTACGCCAAACATACTGTTTTGCATTGTGGCCAAAAAGTTTGATTTTGGTTTCATCTGACCAGAGCACCTTATTCCACATGTTTGGTGTCTCCCAGGTGGCTTGTGGCAAACTTCAAATGAGACTTTTTATGGATATCTTTGAGAAATGGCTTTCTTCTTGCAACTCTTCCATAAAGGCCAGATTTGTGCAGTTTACGACTGATTGTTGTCCTATGGACAGACTCTCCCACCTCAGCTGTAGATCTCTGCAGTTCATCCAGAATGATCATGGGCCTTTTGGCTGCATCTCAGATCAGTCTTCTCCTTGTTCGAGATGAAAGTTTAGAGGGATGACTGGGTGTTGGTAGATTTGCAGGGGTCTGATACTCCTTCCATTTCAATCTGATCGCTTGCACAGTGCTCCTTGAGATGTTTAAAACTTGGGACATCTTTTTGTATCCAAATCCGCCTTTAAACTTTGCCACAACAGTATCTCGGACCTGCCTGGTGTGTTCCTTGGTCTTTATGATGCTCCCTGTACTTGAAACAAAACCCCGAGACTATCACAGAGCAGGTGCATTTATATGGAGACTTGATTACACACAGGTGGATTCTATTTATCATTACCAGTCATTTAGGACAACATTGGATCATTCAGAGATCCTCACTGAACTTCTGGAGTGAGTTTGCTGCACTGAAAGGAAAGGGGCCAAATAATATTGCACGACCCACTTTTCAGTTTTTAATTTGTTAAAAACGTTTAAAATATGCAATAAATTTCGTTCCACTTTACGATTGCATCTCACCTGTTGTTGATTCTTCACAAAAAAAATATAATTTATATTTTTATGTTTGAAGCCTGAAATGTGGCAAAACGTTGAAAAGTTCAAAGGAGATAAACTTTCACAACGCACTGTATATAAAGTTATTTGTATTTTGCAAACAGAAATAAGTATTTGATCCCTCTGGCACACAAGACTTAATACTTGGTGACAAAACCCTTGTTGCCAAGCACACCAGTCAGACGTTTCTTGTAGTTGATGATGAGGTTATCGCACATGTCAGGAGAAATTTTGGTCCACTCCTCTTTGCAGATCATCTCTCAATCAAGATTTTGAGGCTGTCACTTGGCAACTTGGAGCTTCAGCTCCCTCCATATTTTTTCTATGGGATTATGGTGTGGAGACTGGCTAGGCCATTCCATGACCTTAATGTGCTTCTTTTTGAGCAACTCCTTTGTTGCCTTGGATGTATGTTTGGGTCATTGTCATGCTGGAAGACCCATCCACAACCCATTTTTAATGTCCTTGAAGAGGGAATGAGGTTGTCACTCAGGATTTTATGGTACATGGCTACATACATTGTCCCATTGATGTGGTGAAATAGTGCTGTGCCCTTAGCAGAGAAATATCCCCAAAACATAATGTTTCCACCATGCTTGACTGTGGGTATGGTGTTCTTTGGGTCAAAGGCAGCATTTCTCTTCCTCGAAACATAGCGAGTTGAGTAAATGTCAAATAGCTAAATTTTTGTCTCATGACTACAGCACCTTCTCCCAATGAATCTAAAAATTCTCAAGGTGTTCATTGGCAAACTTCAGATGGGCCTGCACATGTGCCTTCTTGAGCAGTGGGACTTTGTGGGCACTGTAGGATTTGAATCCACTATGGTAATATGTTACCAATGGTTTTCCTGGTGACAGTGGTCCCAGCTGCCTTGAGATAGTTAACAAGTTCACCTGTGTAGTTTTAGCTTGATCTTTCACCTTCCTCATGATCCTGAATACCCCATGAGATGACATTTTGCATGGAGCCCCAGATTGATGTCGGTTGACACTAATTTTGTATTTCTTCCATTTTCTTACTATTGCACCAACAGTTGTCCCCTACTCATCCAGCGTCTTACTTATGGTTGTGTAGCCCATTCCAGATTTCTGCGGGTCTAGGATCTTTTCCTTGACATCCTTACAAAGCTCTTTGGTCTTGCCTATGTTGTAGAAGTTAGAGTCTGATTAATTGAGTGTGTGTACAGGAGTCTTTTATACAGGCGACAATTTAAGACAGCTGTCTTTAATGCAGGTAATGAGTTGATTAGGAGCGTCTAACGGGTCTGTAAGAGCCAGAACTCCTAATGGTTGGTAGGGGATCAAATACTTATTTCTCTCTTTAAAATGCAAATACACTTTTTGGATTTAATTTTTGATATTCTATCTCTCACTGTTCAAATTAACCTACCCTTAATATTATATGCTGTTCATGTGTTTGTCACCGAGCAAACTTACAAAATCAGTAAGGATCAAATAATTATCTCCTTTACTGTATATATATACATATATCTTATATATAAAGCTGAGTATAAACATGTATGTAGGTATGTATGTCCACTAAAGAAATTTGCACCGTTGCATCTACAATCACAAAATTTTGCACAGACACCTCATTTGACTCAGGGAACATCATAAACTATGTTTTGAGATGAAATGTTAACTCCGAGCTTTATAGTCATTCATCAAAAAAAGGCTTACACTGTTTGTAAGTGTGAGCCAATAGATACTGCCTTGGCTGTTTTGACAGGTTACCTCAATATTTATTAGGTGTCCAATAGCAACCAATCACAGCTTGGTTTCTGATTTGTTGCTACAGACAACAAAGGACATTCATAGTATAACACAGCTTATGCATGTCTGTGCACCGACACTGGGACATGACTCAGCAGCAGCCACACAAACCCCAGATTGTCATACAGATCAGCCTGGAACTTTTATACAGTATTCTATAACACTGTATATATGGGCTTAGTGGTGGTGGCCACAGTTTATAGGGGACAAATCTGGTGAAAGGTTCCCTTTAAAGGTTTATTATCAACAACATCACTTTATTATATTCCCAGAAAACCTAGGAATATTGTGGATATCGAAAAATGATAGATTTTGAACCTAGCTATTCCTTGCTATTATAAACATTCAATGAGGATTGTGGATGGCATTTTCCAGAATTCTTTTAAGTTAAAATGGTCAGGTCTTCCTTTATATAAGCAGGGCATCAGTAATGTAGGGTTGTCTACTTAACATGAGAAATTTGCTCTGTACTGCCCTCTGAAATGTGCTACAAAGTGTCATCATGATAGTGCTCTACAGTATAAGCGCCTACCTCTCAGTATTGCTGAAATAACCTTTACCCCTCTTTTGTTAGATAGTAGTTTGAGTGAAGGAAACTCCTTTTACTTGACTGGATTAATTTATTGTAAGAACATCACTTCCTACTTTACATGTTATTAAATTATATTTTTAGATGCACTTAATGACTTGCGCGAGTGTCCATTACAAGAAAAGACAGATTGATGTAATGCAAAGCAGAGAACACACCTATGTGAGAATAAGACTTACATGCACGCTTCCTTTGAGGTTATACACTCTGAATGTGCTTCGATGATGCATATTGTTTCATCTGACAGATTGCAACATTCCCTGAACTATATTTTCCATGAGTACATACAGACTAAGCTGAGCATGAAATGTAATCTTCTAAGAATCCTTGGTCCGTATGAGATTCTGGAGGTGATCAATCCGGTTGCCTTAATATTGAAAATCCCTCAGTCTTTTCATATCCCTAATGCGTTTCACAGATCATACTTGAAAGAATTAGTTCCTTCTGCTTTGTCTCCCTCATCCCTGCATCCTCCTGTTTCCTTTGATAGAGGTTTAGTGTACGAGGTACAGAGAATCATTGATTCTCGGAGGGTCTGCAATGCCCTTCAATACCTGGTTCACTGGAAGGGATATGAACCCAAAAAGAGATCCTGGGTTCTGGCTCATTCTGGGAGGTCCAATCGGTTAACCAGGGCCTTATATCAGAGGTTTTCTGGGAAACCTGGGGGTCTGGTGGTCCCCCCCCCTAGGATAGGCGGTACTGTCACAATCCCTCCGTGCAGTGCGTCTAGGATGCTATAGTGATATAGTGAAAAGCTAGGGACAGAGCCTAGCAAAAGTAACCAAAGCAAAAGAGCAAACCAGCAGAAACACACCTAAAAACTAACCTTTTCATCCAAGCACACCTGAAAATATTCAGCATGAGGAGAGGATATTGCGGGTTTTAATCCTCCTCTCATGGATCACCTGACAGGCTGAGGCAACACCCTATCTCCATTCTCAGCTGAGAGAAGGAAATGAGGGGGTGAGAAGCGTAGAGTTGAAGGAATCTCCCACTACCTAGCTGAACCAACAGACATAGCGTCCCTTGTCTTCTGGCAACAGCTGACACTAGGGGACCCAGCATCATGGGGCCCCTGAACAGCATCATCACTGGGAGCAATGGCGTCCCGTCTCTCAGCAATACCATAACCTGAAGTAAAACCCTCAGAGCACAATACACAGGTAGAATGGGCACCTGCAGTACCTCCTAACTCCGGAGGTAACACCCCAACTCCCCCAGTGAGTGGTGATGGGTGACCTCATGGAGAGCCAGAGTATGCCCAGACATGCAAAGCACTCGCTTGGGTACAGAACCGCCAGAACTTACAGTTTTAGGACTAATTTGTCTTGTCCACAGTGAGATTTAAAATATTCTCAGAAAAAAGACTTTGAAGAAGTTGATTTCTGTGAGGTCAGCAGTGTCAAATTGGATTCCTAATTGAGCCCCAAAATCAGGAATCTGAATGTCCATAGGGGCAGGGCCGGCGTTAGGGGGAGGCAGACTGGGCAGTTGCCTAGGGCCCCCACTCTCTTAGGGGCCCCCAAAGAAGCTGAACTGAAAATAGCAATAAAACAGTAAAAAAAAAAATAAAAAAAAAATACACATATTTGGTATCGCTGCGTTCGTAAGAATCTAAGCTATCCATATACGAACTAAATTAATCCAATTGGTAAATGGCGTAATGGAAAAAAAATTAAAACGCCAGAATTGTGTTTTTTGGGCCACCACGTTGTTACAATACAATGCAATAAAAGGCGATCAAAAATGTTGTATCTTACTCAAAATGGGATCAGTAAAAATGTCAGCTCAGGGCACATAAAGTAACCCCTCACATAGCCCTGTATCTTCAAAAATTAAAACATCATGGGTCTTGGAAAATGGCGAACAAAGCAAATGTATTTTAAATTTTATAATTTTTTTTTTTTTACAAATTTCTGGGGTTTTCTATGATTGAAATAAAAATGTTAGGTATCTTCTTATTCTGACCTAGATAATCAACTTATGAAGTCACTTTTACCATATAGTTAACATGATGAATAAAAAACTCAAAAAAATTGTGGAATTGCAATTTTTTTGCACTTTTATTTGCAATTTCAAAGCACTTGGAATTTCTTTCTCATTCTCCAGTACATTTTGTGGTAGAATGAATGATGTCATTCAATAGTACAACTCATCCCGCAAAAAAACAAGCCCTTGTACGGCTATGTGGAAGGAAAATATAAAAAAGTTCTGGCTCTTGGAAAAAGCGGAGGGAAAAATAAAAACGAAAAATTGCTCAGTGATAAAAGTTATAAAATCCTTGTAATTGCCGTATAATAGCAGCAGGAACGCCCCCCGCAGGCTTCAGTCTTCACATGTTCATGATGGCTGTAATTAGAGTTGGGGACCTCCTTAATTCCTACATTTGTAGCCAGTTATGAAGCAGAACTTACAAGGCTTTAAAAGGGATGTCCAGGATTAATAAAACTTTACTACATTCTTTCAAAAACAGCGCCACCCCTGTGTACAGGTGGCATGTGGTATTACAGCATAGGTCCATTCCCTTCAATTAAGATGAGGTGCAATATCACATACAACCTGTAGACAGGGGTGGCGGTGTTGTTGAAAGAAATCAGTCATGTTTATAGAATTCTGGACAACTCCCTTAAGATCAATATTTCCACTAGTGACCCCAGAACAACACAAGACACCAGGATGGGGCTTAATTCAAATGTATTTTTTTATAATATGAAGAATATAGCAGAATTTTGTTGACATTTAAGTAGATGATCCTATGGAAACATTCCTCTTACTGACTCTCCAGTTTGTAAAACCTATTTAATTAAACACTTGTAGTTAATTTTTAATCAATATAAGGAGTCCTGTGTTCACAATCCCCATCTCTTTGTCAGAGGATAAGTGGTTAGGCTGGGTTCACACTGCGGCAGCGTCCGGTCCGGGGCTGTCAGGAGTGACAGCCTGGACCGGAGTTTTTCTGCATAGGAGACTGTCGGGCTGCCGATAGCATGAATCTGTAGAGGACAGATTGCTCTACCGGTGATTGTTCTGTGCCATCATTCTTCATCATCCTGTGTAAAAAGGCCGGAAACAAGCCCTGAATTACTTGAATCTTATAAATCGCACTCATTTACCAGTCTGAATGCGGCGCTTGTACATGTAACCTAAATATTTGAGTGTGACGGTGCAATATGTGAGCATTTAGGGCCCCACTTTAACCTTTTGCCCAGGGCCCCACTTTGCCTAAAACCGGCCCTGCATAGGGGTTACTATTGGTGTGTGCTGTCTTATTTGCTGTTCTTCGGCATCTGTGTGGGGGTTCATTATAACTGAATGAAGAAGAGGAAAAGGAAGAAGTGGCATCCTCTCCATCACTACTTCACTTTGGAGAGAGGAAATTTGTGTGGCTCCAGGCTGAATACCGCCTATGGGAAGAGCGGAAAGTTTCACTGTTTATATGTGGTGTGTGTGCCTGCTTTGTTTTTCATCTGTGTGTCTTCGTGTTGGATATCAGTCTTTATTTAGATATGTATTTGGTGTAAACTTAATTTAAACACTTTATTACATTTTGACTAGAATGAAGAAAAGAAAAAAAACAATAGAAGAGAATAAATTATTTAGAAATAAAAAGATAAAGCTAATGAGTACAATATAAAAATTTGTGAAAATGAAAAAAAAATTACAAGACGGCAATAAAAAACCCGTAACTAAATTACGTTAACCATAGTTCTATGCCGTAGAAAGAACCGTAGTATAAGTATTACAACAGCTTTCCACTAAAATTCGAATACTACAACTACTAAATGGACGTCAGTTAAAAAAACAACTAAGGCCCCTTTCACATCAGCGGTAAGCGCTGATCGCGGCAGTTGCGGTGAAAAAACAGCAACTGCCGCGGTTACCGCATAACGGCCGCCCTTGCGGTTCTCCTGCGGCAACCCCATGCAATGTCTATGGGGCTTGCGGCAGGTGCGGCAAGTGCGGTATAGTTGCGGTTTCGGCACTTGCAGCAGATGCGGCCGTGGAAAAACCGAGGTCAGCCACGTTTTTTTTGCGGCCGCATCTGTCGCAAGTGCCGAAACCGCACTTGCCGCACCTGCCTCACACTTACCGCAAGCCCCATAGACATTCAATGGGGATTGCCGCAGGTGAACTGCAAGTGCGGCCGTTATGCGGTAATCGCGGCAGTTGCGTGCTTTTTCGCCGCAACTGCTGTGATCAGCGCTTACCGCTGATGTGAAAAGACCCTAATTGTGATTATATGTTAGTGAAAAACATACTGTAGAATAAGATGATTACTAGAGTATATTTTTTTACTGTGGATTACACTGTTTCTAATCTAGCCCTATAAAATAATCAAATAATTTTTAATGATCTCTTTCACACTTTACTAATTTTGCTAATTCTGATTATATAAGTAAAAAATAGTGTAGTATAAGCCAATCACTACCCTATATTTTTACTGTCTTTATTCAATTAATTATTATTATTATTATTATTTGTATTTGATTTTTTTATGTATACTTTTTAAAAAACAAAACAAAATAAAAATAACGAGATGCCGATCAGTAATGTGTTTCACTGATCAGCGCTCAGCGGCTGCAGAACAAAAGGGGAAAAAATGGGTAGGAGGAAAAAAGTCCCACGCTGTATGTACCGTATATACTCGTGTATAAGCCGAGTTTTTCAGCCCAAAAATTGGGCTGAAAAGTCCCCCCCTCGGCTTATACACGGGTCAATACGGTATGCTGTGGGGGGTGGAGCTGTGACCGGGGGCTGGAGGAGGCAGGAGGGGGCCGCGGTGACCGCAGGCGGTCACGTGGGGCCGCCTCATTAGTGCAATGAATATGCACGGCATCCCCCCGTCCATCAGCGGCGGGGGATGCCGTGCATATTGCACTACACAGCCCCCTCTCCTTAATATGCGTCCCGCAGTAGTAATAAACAGCCCCCCCTCCTTATCATGTCCCCCCCGGCTGCGGCAGCTGTGAAAATAACAAACAGTGTATACATCACCTTCCGGCGCAGCTCTCCGCTCCTCCGGTCCTCAGTGTCTCCGCTCGCCGGCTTCTTCTTCCTTGTTGTGCCGGTGTCATGTGACCGGGCGCAGGAGATGACGTCATTTCCTGCGCGCAGTCACAAGCCGGCACATCAAGGAAGAAGAAGCAGCCGGCGAGCGGAGATGCTGAGGACCGGAGGAGCGGAGAGCTGCGCCGGAAGGTGATGTATACACTGTTTGTTATTTTCACAGCTGCCGCAGCCGGGGGGACATGATAAGGAGGGGGGGCTGTTTATTACTACTGGGGGACGCATATTAAGGAGGGGGGGCTGTGTACTACCACTGGGGCTGCTGGATACTACACTGGGGCTGTATATACCTCTGGGGCTGCTGTATACTACCACTGGGGCTGTATATACCACTGGGGCTGCTATATACTACCACTGGGGCTGTATATACCTGTGGGGCTGCTGTATACTACACTGGGGCTGTATATACCTGTGGGGCTGCTGTATACTACCACTGGGCTATATTTACCTGTGGGGCTGCTGTATACTACCACTGGGGCTGTATATACCTGTGGGGCTGCTGTATACTACCACTGGGGCTGTATATACCACTGGGGCTGCTATATACTACCACTGGGGCTGTATATACCTGTGGGGCTGCTGTATACTACACTGGGGCTGTATATACCTGTGGGGCTGCTGTATACTACCACTGGGGCTATATTTACCTGTGGGGCTGCTGTATACTACCACTGGGGCTGTATATACCTGTGGGGCTGCTGGATACTACACTGGGGCTGTATATACCTCTGGGGCTGCTGTATACTACCACTGGGGCTATATTTACCTGTGGGGCTGCTGTATACTACCACTGGGGCTGTATATACCTGTGGGGCTGCTGGATACTACACTGGGGCTGTATATACCTCTGGGGCTGCTGTATACTACCACTGGGGCTGTATATACCTGTGGGGCTGCTATATACTACCACTGGGGCTGTATATACCTGTGGGGCTGCTGTATACTACACTGGGGCTGTATATACCTCTGGGGCTGCTGTATACTACCACTGGGGCTGTATATACCTCTGGGGCTGCTGTATACTACACTGGGGCTGTATATACCTGTGGGGCTGCTGTATACTACCACTGGGGCTATATTTACCTGTGGGGCTGCTGTATACTACCACTGGGGCTGTATATACCTGTGGGGCTGCTGGATACTACACTGGGGCTGTATATACCTCTGGGGCTGCTGTATACTACACTGGGGCTGTATATACCTCTGGGGCTGCTGTATACTACCACTGGGCTGTATATACCTCTGGGGCTGCTGTATACTAACTACTGGAGCTGCTGCTGTATATACCACTGGGGCTGCTGCTGTATACTACCACTGGGGAGGCTGCTGTATACTACCATTGGGGGGCCTGTATACCACACTGCTGGGGGCTGTATACCTGTGCTGGAGTCCACCCTCGGCTTATACATGAGTCAATAGGTTTTCCCAGGTTTTGGGGGCAAAAGTAGGGGGGTCGGCTTATACACGGGTCGGCTTATACACGAGTATATACGGTAAATTAGTTTTTAAGGGTCCGATGGGGTGCAGCACACTATCGTCCTCACCACCTTGATCTATAGAAAACCCACCCTGCTGCATTGAAAACACTGCCCCCTCCTGAGTGACTGCACATGAATGACTGCAACGTCATTCCCAAGTCTCGCGCCTGTGCAGTGGCGCACCTCACTGTGTCCTATTGAAGCCGCACAGTGCCCGAAGTCTTGCAACTATGCAGTGGAATCTAACAAGACTTTGGGCACTGTGCAGCTTCAATAGAGCACAGTGACCTGTAGCACGGCGCAGGCACGAAACTTGTAAATGATGTCGCAGTCATTCACATGCAGACACTCAGGAGGGGGCGGGTTTTCCATAGAGCGAGGCGGTGAGGACCTCATCGGACCCTTAACAACTCATTTACATACAGCACTGGACACCGTTGATTTATGAGGTACGCAGGGGCAAGTCTGGGGATTTAAAGGAGTTACCTGAACCCCAATAACATTATGGTAAAGGTGGTGGGCACAGTTTATAACGCTCAAAACAAGTGACAGGTTCACTTTAATAGGAATTTAAATTTCAAAAGATGTGCTCATCTCTACTGTTAAGCCTCATACATATATTTTATAACCTACAGAAATATAGTTTGCCCCATCCCTTTAAAACAACTAATACTTTTTTCTATTACAAATGTAGTTAATTTTGCTTCCTATCACCACATCAATGTCACTGCAATGAAATAAATAGAGGAGAGAGTTATTATGAATGATTCTAAGAGGGACACTGTATTAGCATCCTCTCATGTGCTGGTCGTCTAATAAAGCTGTCTCACCTTGTATTACTTTCGATACAATTTACTCAGTTCACACTTATACTTCAGCTTGTTTCCTTTTCTTCTTTCACTTATTATTTTCAGACACACAGTGAGACAAAAAAAAATATTGTGATAGTGTCACCAAAAGCCGCCAGACAAAATGGACATTCAAAAGTTGTACAAATGAGAAGATATAAAAACCTTCTGATGGTTAAGAGATAAAAAAAATAATTGGCAAAAAAAAGTATATTCTATAAAAAAAAACTTTGTGTGTCAGGTAGATTTCCACCCCTTCAAGGCCAAGGATGTAGAGGTACGTCCTTAGCTATCTCCCTGCCTTTGATGTGTTCTCAAATGCTGAGCCTCCACCTTTATATCACAATAAGGCTGAAGGCACACTGCCCGTGTGCATCGCTTGAGTGCAGTGAGAGGGAGACTTGAATTGCACTCAGACCAGTATCATTAAATGATACTGGTCCCATTTGTGCGAGTTCATCGCATTACATCAGCACCATGCCCAGCTTACAATCAAACTCCGGTGTGCTGGCCAGGGGCTGATATTAAGACATCAGCACCAAGAACAGCTGCTGTCATTGTACGCTCTTAGCGTACAGTACCATGGAGAGCTCCTGAGTGTAGGAGCTGGCCGGCAAATACAGTAATTTACTGTTTAGCGATAATTGCCAGCTTTTAGTTAAAACATGTATTAACCCCTGCTGACCCAATATGTGATGTCAGCTTTGGTCCAGGAAGTGTGGACATACCTGGACACAAGCTGGCACCACACAAACATGGGGTTAACCCTGCATAAAACCAGCTTATTAGTCGCATCTGCAGCCTCTGTGCTGACATGCCGCACAGAGGCTGCAGATGGAGTTAATATGCACATTAACACCGGGAATTTCAAAATGTGGACAGCAGCTGTGTTTTTATTAATCATCTTTCACCACTGCTGTCACAGTGGTGAAAGATGATTGCATACTGTGCCGGGAAATCGGCAATTAAAAAGAAAAGGCAGTAAATGCTGTCGGCATTACAGACGTTTGCTTGGCGGGATTACATGCTGAGAAATCCCGCTGACCAAACTTCAGGACTGTGGACAGCATCACACTCACACGCACTCATGCAGCACTCTCGCAGCACAATCACATGCATAGAGCCAAGCACACGCACCACACTCGCACCACACTGACACAAAAAACGCACTACACTCGCATCACTGTCATGCATAAAACTTGCTCCGTGTTTGATGCATGACAGTGTGCCTTCAGCCTAATAAAAAAGGTCGTCCATCACCGTCAGTCAGCGCTTACATCGGGATCCACAGACACCGCTGTTATTAACTTCCTGAAGCCGCACTTATGCCCCTTATACTATGAGGAGGAGGCAGGAATTTCAAAATAGGGAGCGAGAAGAGAAGGAATGGTGATGTCCAGCCGGGCATGATAAGAGCAGCAGAGGGGGAGAATGGAGACCCGGGACTACCCATGTCAGTCTACACCATAGCCTGGATGCCTCATGACCGTAGGAAAATGTAAGTTAATAAATTGTTTTTTTCTCAAGCATTATACTGCAGTTTTACCTCAGAGAGGGATGATTAGAGATGAGCTAGCAAGGTGCAGGGACAGGTAGTGAGTGGATAGGGGTAAAAACGAGCTGACAGGTTCCCTTTAAGGTAGCCAGAATGTTTTGATCGCATGACAATTCCAAGTTGCAGAACACATGGCGCCACTCAGCAAGTGATTGCTTTATGGACAGCCTCAACTATACTGTGTGGCCTTTCATCCCCATTATTTCAAGCTGTAAAATGGTTTGCCTTGTATAAATGAATAAAATAAAGCCGGTGTGTGGAACATTCTTATCCACAATATTTTTTGTTTTCCAGTCATCCTGCCACATCCGTTGTCAGCACCAGGTTTGGGATCAGCATACATTTTGGGCAAAATGATGATGCCTAATTTCTTTATAAACTTTGTTAACAAATGTAACCATATTTTGTTTAAAATTCTATGACATGCAACAAAAAAAGCCTAAGACTGAATAAATAGGAGGCTATGCCCGTACAAAAATTTGTGGCAGCAGGCAGCAGTATTGTTATGACACCTACTATTTTTAAATAAAACTAGTCAAACATTTGTAAAACATTTACCTCCTGTTTTTTTCCTAATTTTTTAGCATTGTTTATTTATTTTAATAATGACAGTACCAAACCGCTCTCATGAAATTAAGCAATAATAAAATCTAAAATGCCAGGTTGAAAAGTTGTTAAATGTAGGTTCGCGAGCGGTAACTGACATGAGATAACAATGGCAGCATGGTCGTAGGATGTGTCGTATCTAGAATGGACAAATAAAATATGCATTCCAAAACTAAAAATACACCTTTTATATTAATTTATATTAAAGTTAAAAAAGAAAAAAGTCACATAGTTTTACAAATTAGGATGGGACCAGTAAACCTAGTTAGAAGCATGTCCCAACAGCAGGTTTGTGCAGTTGGCTGCAGTATTAAAGGGAACCTGTCACCTCCATAAAGCCCCCCAGGCTCTCACAACCTGTCCCTGCATCTTCCTAT
>JARQOC010000001.1:89884100-89896297 GCA_033576535.1 Allobates femoralis
TTGCCGCACCTGTCTCACACTTACCACAAGCCCCATAGATATTGCATGGAGCTTGCCGCAGGTGAACCGCAAGTGTTGCCGTTATGCGGTAACCGTGGCAGTTGCGTGCTTTTTCACCGCAACTGCCGTGATCAGCGCGTACCGCTGATATGAAAAGGCCCTAATTGTGATTATAAGTTAGTAAAAAACATACTGTAGTATAAGATTAATACAGTATATTTTTTCTACTGTGGATTACACTGTTTCTAATCTAGCCCTATCAAATAATCAAATAATTTTTAATGATCTCTTTCACACTTTACTCATTTTGCGAATTCTGATGATATAAGTAAAAAATAGTGTAGTATAAGCCAATCACTACCCTATATTTTTACTGTCTTTATTCAATTAATTGTTATTATTATTTGATTTTTTTATGTATACATTTTTAATAAAAACAAAATAAAAATAACAAGATGCCGATCAGTAATGTGTGACACTGATCACACATTACTGTGCGGCTGCAGAACAAAAGGGGAAAAAATGGATAGGAGGAAAAAAGTCTCGCGCTGTATGTAAATGTGTTTTTAAGGGTCCGATGGGGTGCAGCACACTGTGGTCCTCACCACCTTGATCTATGGAAAACCCACCCTGCTGCATTAAAAACACTGCCCCCTCCTGAGTGACTGCACGTGAATGACTACGACGCCATTCCCAAGTCTCGCGCCTGCGCAGTGGCGCACCTGACTGTGTCCTATTGAAGCCGCACAGTGCCCGAAGTCTTGCAACTAGCAGTGGAATCTCACAAGACTTTGGGCACTGTGCAGCTTCAATAGAGCACAGTGACCTGTAGCACGGCGCAGGCACAAAACTTGTAAATGATGTCGCAGTCATTCACATGCAGTCACTCAGGAGGGGGCGGGTTTTCCATAGAGCGAGGTGGTGAGGACCTCATCGGACCCTTAACAACTCATTTACATACAGCGCTGGACACATTAAAAGTTGATTTATGAGGTACGCAGGGGCAAGTCTGGGGATTTAAAGGAGTTACCTGAACCCCAATAACATTATAGTAAAGGTGGTGGGCACAGTTTATAACGCTCAAAACAAGTGACAGGTTCACTTTAATAGGAATTTAAATTTCAAAAGATGTGCTCATCTCTACTGTTAAGCCTCATACATATATTTTATAAAATACAGAAATATAGTTTGCACCATCCCTTTGATACAACTAATAATTTTTTCTATTACAAATGTAGTCAATTTTGCTTCCTATCATCACATCAATGTCACTGCAATGAAATAAATAGAAGAGAGAGTTATTATGAATGATTCTAAGAGGGACACTGTATTAGCATCCTCTCATGTGCTGGTCATCTAATAAAGCTGTCTCACCTTGTATTACTTTCGATACAATTTACTCAGTTCACACTTATACTTCAGCTTGTTTCCTTTTCTTCTTTCACTTATTATTTTCAGACACACAGTGAGACAAAAAAAAATATTGTGATAGTGTCACCAAAAGCCGCCAGACAAAATGGACATTCAAAAGTTGTACAAATGAGAAGATATAAAAACCTTCAGATGGTTAAGAGATAAAAAAATAATTGGCAAAAAAAGTATATTCTATATAAAAAAACTTTGTGTGTCAGGTAGATTTCCACCCCTTCAAGGCCAAGGATGTAGAGGTACGTCCTTAGCTATCTCCCTCCCTTTGATGTGTTCTCAAATGCTGAGCCTCCACCTTTATATCACAATAAGGCTGAAGGCACACTGCCCGTGTGCATCACTTGAGTGCAATGAGAGGGAGACTTGCATTGCACTCAGACCAGTATCATTAAATGATACTGGACCCATTTGTGCGAGTTCATCGCATTACATCAGCACCATGCCCAGCTTACAATCAAACTCCGGTGTGTTGGCCAGTGGGCTGATATTAAGACATCAGCACCAAGAACAGCGGCTGTCATTGTACGCTCTTAGCGTACAGTACCATGGAGAGCTCCTGCGTGTAGGAGATGGCCGGCAAATACAGTAATTTACTGTTTAGCGATAATTGCCAGCTTTTAGTTAAAACATGTATTAACCCCTGCTGACCCAATATGTGATGTCAGCTTTGGTCCAGGAAGTGTGGACATACCTGGACACAAGCTGGCACCACACAAACATGGGGTTAACCCTGCATAAACCAGCTTATTAGTCGCATTTGCAGCCTCTGTGCTGACATGCCGCACAGAGGCTGCAGATGGAGTTAATACGCACATTAACACCGGGAATTTCAAAATGTGGACAGCAGCTGTGTTTTTATTAATCATCTTTCACCACTGCTGTCACAGTGGTGAAAGATGATTGCATACTGTGCCGGGAAATCGGCAATTAAAAAGAAAAGGCTGTAAATGCTGTCGGCATTACAGACGTTTGCTTGGCGGGATTACATGCTGAGAGATCCCGCCGACCAAACTTCAGGACTGTGGACAGCATCACACTCACACGCACTCATGCAGCACTCTCGCAGCACAATCACATGCATAGAGCCAAGCACAGGCACCACACTCGCACCACACTGACACAAAAAACGCACTACACTCGCATCACTGTCATGCATCAAACATGCTCCGTGTTTGATGCATGACAGTGTGCCTTCAGCCTAATAAAAAAGGTCGTCCATCACCGTCAGTCAGAGCTTACATCAGGATCCACAGACACCGCTGTTATTAACTTCCTGAAGCCGCACTTATGCCCCTTATACTATGAGGAGGAGGCAGGAATTTCAAAATAGGGAGCGAGAAGAGAAGGAATGGTGATGTCCAGCCGGGCATGATAAGAGCAGCAGAGGGGGAGAATGGAGACCCGGGACTACCCATGTCAGTCTACACCATAGCCGGATGCCTCATGACCGTAGGAAAATGTAAGTTAATAAATTGTTTTTTTCTCAAGCATTATACTGCAGTTTTACCTCAGAGAGGGATGATTAGAGATGAGCTAGCAAGGTGCAGGGACAGGTAGTGAGTGGATAGGGGTAAAAACGATCTGACAGGTTCACTTTAAGGTAGCCAGAATGTTTTGATCGCATGACAATTCCAAGTTGCAGAATACATGGCACCACTCAGCAAGTGATTGCTTTATGCACAGCCTCAACTCTACTGTGTGGCCTTTCATCCCCATTATTTCAAGCTGTAAAATGGTTTGCCTTGTATAAATGAATAAAATAAAGCCGGTGTGTGGAACATTCTTATCCACAATATTTTTTGTTTTCCAGTCATCCTGCCACGTCCGTTGTCAGCACCAGGTTTGGGATCAGCATACATTTTAGGCAAAATGATGATGCCTAATTTCTTTATAAACTTTGTTAACAAATGTAACCATTTTTTGTTTTAAAATTCTATGACATGCAACAAAAAAAGCCTAAGACTGAATAAATAGGAGGCTATGCCGGTACAAAAATTTGTGGCAGCAGGCAGCAGTATTGTTATGACACCTACTATTTTTAAATAAAACTAGTCATACATTTGTAAAACATTTACCTCCTGTTTTTTTCATAATTTTTTAGCATTGTTTATTTATTTTAATAATGACAGTACCAAACCGCTCTCATGAAATTAAGCAATAATAAAATCTAAAATGCCAGGTTGAAAAGTTGTTAAATGTAGGTTCGCGAGCGGTAACTGACATGAGATAACAATGGCAGCATGATCGTAGGATGTGTCGTATCTAGAATGGACAAATAAAATATGCATTCCAAAACTAAAAATACACCTTTAATATTAATTTATATTAAAGTTAAAAAAGAAAAAAGTCACATAGTTTTACAAATTAGGATGGGACCAGTAAACCTAGTTAGAAGCATGTCCCAACAGCAGGTTTGTGCAGTTGGCTGCAGTATTAAAGGGAACCTGTCACCTCCATAAAGCCCCCCAGGCTCTCACAACCTGTCCCTGCATCTTCCTATTACTACTCTAACTATCCTTTCTGTACTAAATGTGCCCTGTGACTGTGTAATAAAAGCTTTTTATCACTCACTCATTATGATGATAATGATCCTGGGGGCTACCATTGCTAGCCCCCTGGGCGTCCTCTCTGTGTCTCACGGTCGCCTTCTGTATAGTTTATCACGCCCCGATGGGCGTGATATTGCCATCCAAATGCGCTCCCTAGCCTGGCTCATCCGTCTGCAGAGTTCTGGGGTATGGAGCCGAACACATCATTTCCTCTACTCCGACGGCAGGACTTCAGGCTGCGCAGTTCGCATGCTCTATGGAGCATATTGATGAGCTGAAGTAATGTGCTCGACAGAGCTGCGCATTGCAAATGGGCAAACAGGGTTTGCAGGGGGGAGGATTATGAAGACCCCCCATCCTCCACCCCACAATCCCCGTTTTGTAAGCCTGATGACGGCTATTGAATAAAGAAAACATTTTAATCCTGACTGGTGAGTGCTACTCCGTTATTGTAATAATAGTATTGTCTAATCACTATTTTATTTTTTTTTACAGCCCCCGAACCAAACCCGAACTGTAACATGGACTTTCCAGGCAATTCTGCATTTGGGGTCTGTGCTCGAACACTAAGTGTTTGTTACGGACCTCGAACTTTACAGTGCTGGTTAGCCCATCACTTTTTATTAGGCAACACGTGTTACAATATTAGGCTGCCTTCACACTACATAATTTTCACATCCGTGTGGATCCTTGAATTTCAAGGAACACATGGAAAGTCACGGATCTGTGCCAACAGCTGCCAACAGATGCCCAGAGGGGTTTTTAACGGATCCATCATCAGTTACCAGAGATAGGGCTGGGAGGAGCTATACCTTCTGAGCATGCTCAGTACAGCAAAACGGATGTTTCCATGTTTTTCATAGATCCATACAGATTTGTCTCCATAGAGCTCCATGTTATTTGATGCGGACAGCTACGGCTCTGTGTCCATTGGTGTCAGTGATTTTTAAGGCAGCCCAAAATCGGAACAGTCTCCGATTTTGGGTGCATGAAAAAAACTGACACAAACTGATCTATGAGAAAACTGACACACACGGATGGCCACTTAGGACCAATCTATGGGAGGCCAAAACTGATTAGTGGCCATACATTTTAAAACGGATGGAAACTGATCACAAATTATCCAGTGTGAAGGCAGCCTTAGGCTAAGTTTACACTAGCGTCAGTCTTTTGGCTGATGGATCCGTCTAAAAATTAGAATTCTGCAGCCTGAGCGCAAGCGTTAACGTGCTGTAACGCTGTGTTCTGGCTGCATAAACATCCCTATGGTTACCGGTCTCCCAGCACAGCTGGCCACCTGACGCAGATGTACCGGATATGCGCTATTTCTGAGCGCACAAGAAAATGCTGCAAACCATGTTTCCGTGTGCGCTCAGGAATAGCACATATCTGATACTTCTGTGTCAGGTGGCCAGCTGTGCTAATTCTAAGTTTTAGACGAATTCATCAGCCAAAAGGCTGATTGATGCAAGTCTGACCCTAGCCTAAGGGTACTGTCACACTAGGTGACATCGCCGGCGATTTCGGTGGCAATGCAGGGGCGTGGCCTATTGCCGACGACATCGCCAGTGTGTTGCCTAGTGTGACGCGGCGATAATGAAGCGAAATATTGCCTCAGAATGATCGCCAGGTTTCACAGCAGTGTTGTGAAACCTGGTGATTTGAACAGGGCGATCAGGCATGATCGCCCTGTGTAACGCGGCGACCCGCAATGTTTAACATTGCGGGTTACCAGTCGCTGGGTTCCTGAGCAACCCAGCGAATGGTCGCCGACGCTACTTGCCGGCAAGTACGCTGGTGAATTGCCACGTGTGACATCTCACCGGCGAAGTTGGTGGGGATGCGCGCACCCGTGATTCCCAGCCGACATCGGCAGCGAGGTGGCACCGTGTAACGGGCCCCTTAGGGAGATTTTTCTTTAAAAAAAAAAAACATTGTGTCTCAAAACATTAGGATCACACTTTCATTTACAAACAGAAACAGAATTTGGATAAGTTGCAAAATCTGCAATGATTGGTTTAATGATTGGTAACTTGTCACTTGAACTATGAGAAAAATACACAAATCGAAGCAGCTATTAAGGTGCTGTTCCTTCTGTATATCACAGATGTATTAATCCTCAGACACGTTGAGTGGTGATGAGGAGATGCTATGACAGTTCACAGTGTATCACGAATCTTGGATTTCTATTCACAGACTGTCAATATAACTCCAATTTTCAATCTGGTACATCAGAACTGAAGTAGACAGCAGAATCTCATTAGGCCTCTTCGTATCCCCTGACAGTATGTTCGGAGCCTTCCTGTCCACACACAGTGTAAGCATAAAATTGTGTTGTTTGGCCGCTATATTTTAGGCTATATGTGCACGCTGGGCATTTGGTGCAGAAAATTAATCTTCTGGCAGAAAAACGCACCAAAAATGTGGTGCATTTTTTATGCGTTTTTGGTGCAGATTTGTTCCCTGCGTGTTTCTTTATGAAGTCAACGGCAGGAAGGGCTGAAAAACAGGAAATCTGCACCAAGAAATGACATATTCAAATACTAATCTGCAGGGAAAAAATAAGCAAAGTGTGCACAACACTTCAGAACTCTCATTGACATTGCTGGCATAAGGATAGGCATGCAGATCTGTGAAAATAACTACACCAAGAAAGCATCAACCTTAGACTATGTTCACACAGGGTGTTTTTGCTGTGGTTTTGATGTGTGTTTTTTAATGTTTTTTCCCTTTGTTGTATGTAAATATATGCTAATAAAAACAGCATTTTTCATTCCCTGCAAAGTCTATGTTGTACCATTCATGAGCAAAAAATAAACATTCATAGTTTTATACCAGTTACGACTCATAGAGGTTACGAGTTACCCGTTTATGTTGTTTAGATGTGATCTAGCAGAGTTCTTATAGTTACAAGAATCTGTTCCTTTAAGATGAGTCATTTAGAAGGGACCGGCCCCTGCTTCTCTGGATGAAGGAGACGGAAGACAAGTTCCTGAACTTCTGAGGGATCAGACTTATCCTGGCTCCTGTCCCTTCTTACAACTTTCCTCTTGTCAGATGATTTCGGTAAGAATAAAATGCAGTTTTATGTTTGTGATGGGTTCTGTGTAAGTAGGTGTTGGCTGCAGCCCTTGTACAGAGTGTAATAGAAACGAGGTATATCATGATCTGTAATGCTGCATCCTAGCATTTTCTTGTATTGTATGCAGTTAGAGGTGTTTTGTTAGAATCTGTGTGAGCAGGTATAATTCAGCCGCTTCTACAGAGAGAACTGTGTGATAGGAGATGTGTTATACCCTGTAATTCTTCATGTTAGCATGTTTGCACTGTATGCAAATAGACACATTTCTGTATAGAGTAGAGCCTGCTGCAATGACCTTTACCCCAGATACTAATGTTCATTGTACCTTGTGTTATCACTGTGTTAGTGCTAATGTCTTTAATGTACCCAGTACTGAGTGTGATTATTCTCTACTTAAGTTATAGTTTTTAACGCTATCAAGTTCATATCACTCAATAAATCAAGACTAATGAAACCCTACAGTCTGCTTACTGAGAATGTGAACAAAGGTTAAGCTGTATGCTATTCTAGATATCTACAGCCCGACACCATTTTTTGTTCCTTAGAGAAATGGAATCCTGATTGTTTTTTGCAGAGGAAGAGGAGAAGAAGGAAGAAGGAAGGAAGGGAAGGAAGTAAGGAAGGAAGATGAAGGAAGGAAGTTGAAGGAAGAAAGATGAAGGAAGAAGATGAAGGAAGGAGGAATGGAAGGAAGGTAGGTATAGCAGATTCATGATCGATTTTACTATGCGGCATACATTATTAAATAGATTTCTTCATTTTAAAACCTGTGGCAGAATTGCTAGATATTGCAAATGTCATAATAAGCTCTCTCAGTGACAGAGCTCATGACTGCAAGTGTACTCAGCCTGACAGACAGGTGCAGCTTATACTGAGTAGTGTGAGATCTTAGCAGGTTAACACTGAGGTGTTTTTAGTCAAGCTAGGTAGGTTGAAATTAAACATCAGCTTCATCAGTTCTATGAACCTATTTAATATTGAATTCAGTTTGTACTTTTAAAATCTGGTGACAGAAACTCTTTAAAGTATTTGTAACATTTTTAATTGAAACCAATATGAACAATTATTATTATTTATTATCATAGCACTATTCATTCCATCACAATCTACATGTCAAAAGGGGCATACACAGACAAGTACAATAATCATGAACAATACAAGGCACACACAGGTACAGGAGGAGAGAGGACCCTGCCCATGAGGGCTCACAATCTACAAGGGATGGGTAAGGATACGGTAGGTGAGGACAGAGGACAATGCCCACGAGGGCTCACAGTTTACAAGGGATGGGTGAGGATACAGTAGGTGAGGAGAGGAGAGCCTGCCCATGAGAGCACACAGTCTACATGGGATGGGTGAGGATACAGTAGGTGAGGAGAGAGGACCCTGCCTACAAGAGCTCACAGTCTACAACAGATGGGTGAGAATACAGGAGGTGAAGAGAGAGGACCCTGCCCTTGGGGGACCACAGTCTACAAGGGATGGGTAGGAGAGGGAAGAGCTGGTTTTGCAGTGGTTTACTAGACTGAGGATCATTGCAGATTGTAGGCTTGTCAGAAGAGGTGGGTGTTCAGGTTCTTTTTGAAAGTTTTCACAGTAGGTGAGAGTCTGATATGTTGGGGCAAAGAGTTCCAGAGTATGGGGAATACAAGGGTGAAATCATGTATGCGATTGTGGGAAGAAGAGATAAAAGGGGAATAGAGAAGATGATTTTAAGAAGATGGCTGGTTGCATGCAGGTAAGTACTGTGAGACCATGTTGCAGATGTATGGAGGGGTCAGATTGCGGAGGGCCTTGAATGTCATGGTTAGTATTTTGAACTAGAGTCTCTGAGCAATGGGAAGCCAATGAAGGGCTTGGAAGAGAGGAGAGACTGGTGAATAACAGGGAGACAGGTAGATTAGTCAGTGAGCAGAGTTTAGGATAGATTGAAGGGGTGCAAGTGTGCTAGAGTCGGATTTAATAAGAGCAACTTATGTTGTAAAGATGGACATACCCATCCCAGCCTTATTAAATCCATTTATTACTAATTAATGCACCCCTATCTGTCTTGGACAAAAGTTCAAAAACAATTAAATTTACATTTTATCTGTTCATGTCTATATGAAGTTATCAGGCTAAGGGAACAGTTCCTAAGTATCAGTAGAACATGTCAGCACCAGATGCAGATTTCTTTCCTTAGAGCTGATACTCCCAGGTTAGTCTTTTATACACTAATGCTGATTTGCAGCTTCTTAGTGTAAGTAGTTTTTTTGAGATAAAGAATAGAGGTATTCCAAGAACTAATTTGTTATTTTTGCGCAGTATAACACCATAAGATGTAAAAGAAATATCAGAACAGAGGCTGTTTCCCCACTTTGATGTGTCTATAGATTACTTAAACCAATATGCCACAATTTAAATATGGTTTCATGATGTCAGCATTGCAGACTTTAAGCAGGAACGAACAAATTATCAGTTCGCTGTGATGTGACATGCCTTGTTAGAAAGAAATCTCCCTTCTTCCTTTAAAAAGCATAAAGATCAATAAAAAGCACAAACCATGATCCCGCAGCCTTTCTGCAGAGCGCTTAGAACTTAAAACAAGCAATTTAATATAATATTTTCAAAGTAATCGACTCTGCAAAGGGGGAAAGAGAGAGAAAGGGGATAATGTATTCCCTGCTCAATTTAGTTGGGATAACTTCGATAACAAAAGTTAATTAATTTCTGAAACTTTTTACTTTTAGAATTATTTTTTGTACAATATTTTGCATAAAATTTACAAATGAAATGTAAAAAAGCATAGCACTGATAGAACTGTCAAGGAGAAGGATATGTGAAATCAAAATGTATCCAGGACAAAATTTACTTATAGGCAGAAAGACCTGTGTTCCTGAATTAATGGTAACAGCTGAAGGGATACTTTAAAAATGAACCCGCCAAAAAATGTATATTTTATATGTAAAGTATATGGTTTTCCAGAGAGGTGAATTATGCACTCACTTTTAGAGTGAGATCAGGTTACCTCGACAATGAAACGGAGGAACCTCTAGAGGTTGTAATAAGCACACCGTAAGATTGTAATAGTTTGTAGTTAATTAGGTTATCATCTAAAGACTGAATAAGAAACCTTAAAGAGAATATATAAATAAAGTGATTGGTCACAGCACCTGTGGTTACGTGCTAGGCCCCTCGTTCCTCCAGCCTGCACCTGGACGCACGTCCAAACCGGAGAGTTCACATCCGGAACATAATGGCATATCAAAGTAAAAAACGGACAGCGCCACAGACCTTTGATGGTGAAAGAATCCTCTGTGTTTATTCCATGGTCAAGGAAAAAGCGACGTTTCGACCACGCCTGTGGTCTTTATCAAGCTTGATAAAGACCACAGGCGTGGTCGAAACGTCGCTTTTTCCTTGACCATGGAATAAACACAGAGGATTTTCACCATCAAAGGTCTGTGGCGCTGTCCGTTTTTTACTTGATATGCCTTAAAGAGAATATGTCATGTCAAACATCCATATGTAACTGATATCATTTTCTAATTCCTCTGGTAAAGCTCTTTCTATTCATGTATTTCTTTTATTTACCGTATACTCCCCCTATCCTCTGTAAACTGCAAATAAAGAGATTCATTCATCTATCAATCACAGTGAGTGATCACTTAATTCTCTCCTGCACACTCCCCAGGGATGAATATTCATATAGTTACATCACTGCCCTGCACTTCCCTTAACTACAAGCATACATTCAAAGTGAAAATGAAAGCAGGTGTGAGACACCGAGAACAGGGGTAGAGAGGGAGCCAACTTGGGAAGGAGTGAATAATAAATGAACATTTACATACTGCAGACCATTCAGCAGTGAAGTAATGGATCAGACTACTGAAGCAGCTGCCTGCTGGGTGTGAAGATGTTTACAGGAAGAGAACTACAAAAGGTACCGTAATGATTTTTACATACAGTGCCTACAAGTAGTATTCAACCCCCTGCATATTTAGCTGGTTGACACATGCGGAATTAACTTGGCATTGTGACATTTGGACTGTAGATCAGCCTGGAAGTGGGAAATGCACTGCATCCACAAAAATTTTTTTTTTTTTTTTAAAGAGTTAAAAGTTAATTCAGAGGGTCATTTATTATTCAACCCCTCAAACCACCAGAATTCTGTTTGGTCCCCCTAAAGTATTAAGAAGTAGTTCAGGCACAAATAACAATGAGCTTCACATGTGTGGATTAATTATCTCTTTTGCCAGCCTTTTCTGACTATTTAAGACCCTCCCCAAACTTGTGAACAGCACTCATACATGGTCAACATGGGAAAGACAAAGGAGCATTCCAAGGCCATCAGAGACAAGATCGTGGAGGGTCACAAGGCTGGCAAGGGGTACAAAACCCTTTCCAAGGAGTTGGGCCTACCTGTCTCCACTGTTGGGAGCATCATCCGGAAGTGGAAGGCTTATGAAACTACTGTTAGCCTTCCACGGCCTGGACAGCCTTTTAAAGTTTCCTCCCGTGCCGAGGCCAGGCTTGTCCGAAGAGTCAAGGCTAACCCAAGGACAACAAGGAAGGAGCTCCGGGAAGATCTCATGGCAGTGGGGACATTGGTTTCAGTCAATACCATAAGTAACGTACTCCACTGCAATGGTCTCCGTTCCAGACGAGCCCGTAAGGTACCTTTACTTTCAAAGCGTCATGTCAAGGCTCGTCTACAGTTTGCTCATGATCACTTGGAGGACTCTGAGACAGACTGGTTCAAGGTTCTATGGTCTGATGAGACCAAGATCGAGATCTTTGGTGCCAACCACACACGTGATGTTTGGAGACTGGATGGCACTGCAGACGACCCCAAGAATACCATCCCTACAGTCAAGCATGGTGGTGGCAGCATTATGCTGTGGGGTTGTTTCTCAGCCAAGGGGCCTGGCCATCTGGTCCGCATCCATGGGAAGATGGATAGCACGGCCTACCTGGAGATTTTGGCCAAGAACCTCCGCTCCTCCATCAAGGATCTTAAGATGGGTCGTAATTTCATCTTCCAACAAGACAACGACCCAAAGCACACAGCCAAGAAAACCAAGGTCTGGTTCAAGAGGGAAAAAATCAAGGTGTTGGAGTGGCCTAGTCAGTCTCCTGACCTTAACCCAATTGAAAAC
>JARQOC010000001.1:89910400-90010173 GCA_033576535.1 Allobates femoralis
TTTTAGGTGTGTTTCTGCTGGTTTGCTCTTTTGCTTTGGTTACTTTTGCTAGGCTCTGTCCCTAGCTTTTCACTATATCACTATAGCATCCTAGACGCACTGCACGGAGGGATTGTGACAGTACCGCCTATCCTAGGGGGGGGGACCACCAGACCCTCAGGTTTCCCAGAAAACCTCTGATATAAGGCCCTGGTTAACCGATTGGACCTCACAGAATGAGCCAGAACCCAGGATCTCTTTTTGGGTTCATATCCCTTCCAGTGAACCAGGTATTGAAGGGCATTGCAGACCCTCCGAGAATCAATGATTCTCTGTACCTCGTACTCTAAACCTCTATCAAAGGAAACAGGAGGATGCAGGGATGAGGGAGACAAAGCAGAAGGAACTAATTCTTTCAAGTATGATCTGTGAAACGCATTAGGGATATGAAAAGACTGAGGGATTTTCAATATTAAGGCAACCGGATTGATCACCTCCAGAATCTCATACGGACCAAGGATTCTTAGAAGATTACATTTCATGCTCAGCTTAGTCTGTATGTACTCATGGAAAATATAGTTCAGGGAATGTTGCAATCTCTCAGATGAAACAATATGCATCATCGAAGCACATTCAGAATGTATAACCTCAAAGGAAGCGTGCATGTAAGTCTTATTCTCACATAGGTGTGTTCTCTGCTTTGCATTACATCAATCTGTCTTTTCTTGTAATGGACACTCGCGCAAGTCATTAAGTGCATCTAAAAATATAATTTAATAACATGTAAAGTAGGAAGTGATGTTCTTACAATAAATTAATCCAGTCAAGTAAAAGGAGTTTCCTTCACTCAAACTACTATCTAACAAAAGAGGGGTAAAGGTTATTTCAGCAATACTGAGAGGTAGGCGCTTATACTGTAGAGCACTATCATGATCACACTTTGTAGCACATTTCAGAGGGCAGTACAGAGCACATTTCTCATGTTAAGTAGACAACCCTACATTACAGATGCCCTGCTTATATAAAGGAAGACCTGACCATTTTAACTTAAAAGCATTCTGGAAAATGCCATCCACAATCCTCATTGAATGTTTATAATAGCAAGGAATAGCTAGGTTCAAAATCTATCATTTTTCGATATCCACAATATTCCTAGGTTTTCTGGGAATATAACTAAGTGATGTTGTTGATAGTAAACCTTTAAAGGGAACCTTTCACCAGATTTGTCCCCTATAAACTGTGGCCACCACCACTAAGTCCATATATACAGTGTTATAGAATACTGTATAAAAGTTCCAGGCTGATCTGTATGACAATTTGGGGTTTGTGTGGCTGCTGCTGAGTCATGTCCCAGTGTCGGTGCACAGACATGCATAAGCTGTGTTATACTATGAATGTCCTTTGTTGTCTGTAGCAACAAATCAGAAACCAAGCTGTGATTGGTTGCTATTGGCCACCTAATAAATATCGAGGTAAACTGTCAAAACAGCCAAGGCAGTATCTATTGGCTCACACTTACAAACAGTGTAAGCCTTTTTTTGATGAATGACTATAAAGCTCGGAGTTAAAATTTCACCTCAAAACATAGTTTATGATGTTCCCTGAGTCAAATGAGGTGTGCAAAATTTTGTGATTGTAGATGCAACGGTGCAAATTTCTTTAGTGGACATACATACCTACATACATGTTTATACTCAGCTTTATATATATATAAGATATATGTATATATATATACAGTAAAGGAAATAATTATTTCATCCTTACTGATTTTGTAAGTTTGCTCGGTGACAAACACATGAACAGCATATAATATTAAGGGTAGGTTAATTTGAACAGTGAGAGATAGAATATCACAAATGAAATCCAGAAAGTGTATTTGCATTTTGAAGAGAGAAATAAGTATTTGATCCCTACCAACCATTAGGAGTTCTGGCTCCTACAGACCCGTTAGATGCTCCTAATCAACTCATTACCTGCATTAAAGACAGCTGTCTTAAATTGTAGCCTGTATAAAAGACTCCTGTACACACACTCAATTAATCAGACTCTAACTTCTACAACATAGGCAAGACCAAAGAGCTTTGTAAGGATGTCAAGGAAAAGATCCTAGACTCGCAGAAATCTGGAATGGGCTACAAAACCATAAGTAAGACGCTGGATGAGTAGGGGACAACTGTTGGTGCAATAGTAAGAAAATGGAAGAAATACAAAATTAGTGTCAATCGACATCAATCTGGGGCTCCATGCAAAATGTCATCTCATGGGGTATTCAGGATCATGAGGAAGGTGAGAGATCAAGCTAAAACTACACAGCGGAACTTGTTAACTATCTCAAGGCAGCTGGGACCACTGTCACCAGGAAAACCATTGGTAACACATTACCATAGTGGATTCAAATCCTGCAGTGCCCACAAAGTCCCACTGCTCAAGAAGGCACATGTGCAGGCCCATCTGAAGTTTGCCAATGAACACCTTGAGAATTTTTAGATTCATTGGGAGAAGGTGCTGTAGTCATGAGACAAAAATTGAGCTATTTGACATTTACTCAACTCGCTATGTTTCGAGGAAGAGAAATGCTGCCCTTGACCCAAAGAACACCATAACCACAGTCAAGCATGGTGAAAACATTATGTTTTGGGGATATTTCTCTGCTAAGGGCACAGCACTATTTCACCACATCAATGGGACAATGGATGTAGCCATGTACCATAAAATCCTGAGTGACAACCTCATTCCCTCTTCAAGGACATTAAAAATGGGTTGTGGATGGGTCTTCCAACATGACAATGACCCAAACATACATCCAAGGAAACAAAGGAGTTGCTCAAAAAGAAGCACATTAAGGTCATGGAGTGGCCTAGCCAGTCTCCAGACCATAATCCCATAGAAAAAATATGGAGGGAGCTGAAGCTCCAAGTTGCCAAGTGACAGCCTCAAAATCTTGATTGAGAGATGATCTGCAAAGAGGAGTGGACCAAAATTTCTCCTGACATGTGCGATAACCTCATCATCAACTACATGAAACGTCTGACTGGTGTGCTTGGCAACAAGGGTTTTGTCACCAAGTATTAAGTCTTGTGTGCCAGAGGGATCAAATACTTATTTCTGTTTGCAAAATACAAATAACTTTATATACAGTGCGTTGTGAAAGTATTTGTCTCCTTTGAACTTTTCAACGTTTTGCCATATTTCAGGCTTCAAACATAAAGATATAAATTATATTTTTTTGTGAAGAATCAACAACAGGTGAGATGCAATCGTAAAGTGGAACGAAATTTATTGCATATTTTAAACTTTTTTAACAAATTAAAAACTGAAAAGTGGGTCGTGCAATATTATTTGGCCCCTTTCCTTTCAGTGCAGCAAACTCACTCCAGAAGTTCAGTGAGGATCTCTGAATGATCCAATGTTGTCCTAAATGACTGGTAATGATAAATAGAATCCACCTGTGTGTAATCAAGTCTCCGTATAAATGCACCTGCTCTGTGATAGTCTCGGGGCTTTGTTTCAAGTACAGAGAGCATCATGAAGAACAAGGAACACACCAGGCAGGTCCGAGGTACTGTTGTGGCAAAGTTTAAAGCCGGATTTGGATACCAAAAGATGTCCCAAGTTTTAAACATCTCAAGGAGCACTGTGCAAGTGATCAGATTGAAATGGAAGGAGTATCAGACCCCTGCAAATCTACCAACACCCGGCCGTCCCTCTAAACTTTCATCTCGAACAAGGAGAAGACTGATCTGAGATGCAGCCAAAAGGCCCATGATCATTCTGGATGAACTGCAGAGATCTACAGCTGAGGTGGGAGAGTCTGTCCATAGGACAACAATCAGTCGTAAACTGCACAAATCTGGCCTTTATGGAAG
Source organism: Allobates femoralis (assembly GCA_033576535.1). Lineage (NCBI taxonomy): Eukaryota > Metazoa > Chordata > Amphibia > Anura > Aromobatidae > Allobates > Allobates femoralis. The sequence continues at coordinate 89,914,246 of JARQOC010000001.1, forward strand.
AGTTGCAAGAAGAGAGCCATTTCTCAAAGATATCCATAAAAAGTCTCGTTTGAAGTTTGCCTCAAGCCACCTGGGAGACACCAAACATGTGAAATAAGGTGCTCTGGTCAGATGAAACCAAAATCAAACTTTTTGGCTACAATGTAAAACAGTATGTTTGGCGTAAAATGCAACACAGCTCATCACCCTCAAAACACCATCCCCACTGTCAAACATGGTAGTGGCAGCATCATTGTTTGAGCCTGCGTTTCTTCAGCAGGGACAGGGAAGATGGTTAAAATTCATAGGAAGATGGACGGAGCGAAATACAGGACCATTCTGGAAGAAAACCTGTTGGAGTCTGCAAAAGACGTGAGAGTGGGACGGAGATTTATTCTCCAACAAGACAATGATCCCATATATAAATCTACAATGGTTCAAATATAAACGTATCCAAGTGTTAGAATGGCCAAGTCAAAGTCCAGACTTGAATCCAATTGAGAATCTGTGGAAAGAGCTGAAAACTGCTGTTCACAAACGCTCTCCATCCAACCTCACTGAGCTAGAGCTGCTTTGCAAGGAAGAATGGGCAAGAATTTCAGTCTCTCGATGTGCAAAACTGATAGAGACATACCCCAAGCAACTTGCAGCTGTAATCGCAGCAAAAGGTGGCACTACAAAGTATTTACTCCAGGGGGACGAATAATATTGCACGCCCCACTTTTCAGTTTTTTTACAGTCATATGAAAACGTTTGGGCACCCCTCTTAATCTTTCTAATTTTTTTTTGTTTAAAATTGGGTTTTTGCAACAGCTATTTCAGTGTGATATATGTAATAACTGATGGACACAGTAATATTTCAGGATTGAAATGAGGTTTATTGTACTAACCGAAAATGTAAAATATGCATTATTTCAAAATTTGATAACTCCAGCCCCGTCTGGCCATACAGAGGCTGGAAGTAGCCCCACTTATTGAGACATGTGACCGAGTATCTCACAGCATAAGGTAAATATAAACCACACATTTTCACCAGTAAATGATGCTGGGACACAACAAATGAGAAAAAAATTAAATATAAGTGGTTCTAACTGACAGTGCATATCTAAAGCTTAGGAGTGAAAGGGACTAATGTAGAAATATCGCTAGGGAGTAAGTTGTAGTGTGCAAGGGCCACTCACAGTCCAGGGATACTTAAAGAGAGAAACACAATCAGGACCGGGCCACTACATCAATAAATAGGGATGAGCGAGTATTTTGAAGTTCGGGTTCAGACGATGCAGCAACCCTAACCTCAATAGAAGTCACTGATTGTCAGTTCAGCTCTCCACCAACATACAACCAGCCATAAGTAAAACCCTTCCAGGAGTGGGAGGGAGGGGATTTTGTTTTTTTCAAAATTAATTTTGGACACACACAGCACCCAAAAACTGTACTTTTAAGTCTAATGTGAGCCAATCAAACACTGCACGCGACTCTCACTGGGCCAATCACCAACAGTACCCAACCATAGTGCTGCTCCAGTGCTTTGCAAACGTAAAGCACGCAAACTCCATACTCAAAGAGGTCTGCTCAACACTGGAAAGTTTGGCCACCTGAGCAAAACCGAACCATGAAAGGTTCGCTTATATCTACTAATAATACCCATCGTGCAAAATTCCATATGCTCATCAAAAACTTCATCAGGATCTACGTGAGTATACCATGTATGCAAGTAAAGATAAATCACTATTTACGGTATATTAAAGCTTATAAAAAAATGTTTAACCCCTTCAGACACGTGACTTCCATATACACACAAGGGTGTGGGGGTATGGAGCAGGTCTCGGTTTTTAGTCCATCTTATACATGGTGTGTGCTGGCTGTGTTATACCTAGCCTCAAAAATTCAATTGAGATGTCTTGAATAATGTTTAGCAAGAAGATAACAAATATTATTTAAAAAATTCACAAAGATACAAGGTCCTTTAGATGCACAACACAGATAAACCTGATTAAACATGGCAAGGTGATATGTAAGTCATAGACATTTCAAACCACTTTCATGTATATACGACATATGGAAAAAAAGATAAAGTAAGCCAGTAATAAATGTAGAAATGTCCTCTAGATGCCATATGGATAATAATTTATAGTAAATTATCCAGGAGGCCAAATCAGATAGAGTACATAAAAGTATGGCAGTATGAGGAGATATCTGCACAAATAACTGATAAAAGTTAAGGTTAGTGAAGCCACGCCGGGAGAGCTGCAAATACAGCACATAGTATTGAAGTCTAATCAAAGATTTTGAATATCTTGTCTGTAATTGGCACTAACTTTGATGACACATGTATGTCTACAGCTGAATTTTAAATCCAGCACCTAATTAAAGTGAAGTTTTAACCATAGATTATTTTCATATACATTGTCTGGAGACCAGGATATTGTCTCTGCAGCATCCCTGGACCTGCCGGTCTTGGAGCCCAAAGACATAGAGAAAAACAGAAACAAACCAGGTCCCGCAAAGGAGAGTCTAACATGGCCGAGGACAACCATGGATAGAGAGGGGAGGTATGTAAGAGGGTGGACCTGCAGTCCTGCACCCCCCTTAAGACATCAAAGATTTCATTGTATATGTGTGTGATTTCATTTCATAGTGTGTTAAGCTAACTGTAATAAAGTGATAGGAGTAAGTAGTAGATGTTAGGTACTAGTATATCATAAGGATTGATGTAATGCACTGTTTGTAGGTATAATAAGGTGTAGTGTAAGGCATAGATATTGCAGTGCTAATTATGTGCACATTGTATAGAGTAAAGTGTAAACTGTGTGTAAGAATGTTGGTGAAAGGTGAAAGTCTGCACAGTCTGATTACAGGGACCCAAAGAGTTATAGATGGGATCAGCTCACAGAGGAAGGGGACAGTCTCTAGGCTGAGAGGAGAAATAAAATCATTTTAGAGTGAGTCAGGAGTCTGCCAGCCAAGAGAGAACTACACAGCAGAGAGCTCAGCCTAAGGTTGAAGTAGTCCAGTACTGGTGCTGTGTGGGAAGGCTGACTGAACAGAAAGCAGCAATTTTCAAGTAAGTAATGTGTGGGTGACTGAACCTCAGATGTTGGGAAGCTGGAGAAGTTTTATGAAACAGACAGAAAGAAAGGAAGTGAGTTATGCAAGGTGGTCAGGCTTGGGAGACCTGGAAGAAGACAGGCTGCTGCCCAGAGCCGATGCACAAAGGGAGGAAGGAGGCCTTTGTGAGCATCCTCCTGCAGGGGATCACTGTCTGTAGTGGTGCATTTAAGTGAAGTGAGCCTAATTCACCTGACTAGCCAAAGAAACATTCATAAGTACTATGCCGTCACCAGTAACCATTAAGATTGTGCCTCTGTGTCACAAAAAAGATAAGAAGTGTACTGCCTGCTGTATAATGTTCATTAAAAATGCTTACAGTAAAATTTGCCTTGATTTTAACAACATCTCTGTCATCCCTTCCTGGAATACATAGTGGGGACTGGTGAAGAGCATGACCGAATCGGTCTGAAGGCACTAAAATAAGATCATCAGCACCCACGTACCAGGGACTCTCAGTTTAATGTACTTTGGTAGGGTGGACTAATCACAGCACTAGCCTATGGCAACCAACGCCCCCAGCGATCCCCAATACCGTTTCATTATGACTACTGTGGGACCTATTGAGACATATTAGTGTGCAATGTTGAAAAATAAAATGAAAACAGCAGAAAATGCTTTAAGATTTATATAATGGGTGCAAAATCACATGCTATTCCTGTGAAAGCTACACTACTGAAAATCACATTGCAAAACTGCAGCAACGATGGCTTCAAGGACTCCAATACATGTCCCGTAGCTGAGTGAGGGTCTGGGTCCTGAGCTCCCACTTATCACTCAGACTAGAGGGTGCAGACTCATAGAATTTCTATTGAACCTAAATTTCTGTTGAAAATATTCAGTTCTTGTCCTTTCTTTTTGATTATATCAATGGTATACTCCTCTCTGCAGACACTTGGGTAAGAGCTGAGTGAATCCACTTTCTGAGCCGTAGATGTTTGACAGTCACTTGAGCGATTGCACTTGGGTCACAACACCCAGACCCACAGGGCATTTAAGGGCCTTCATAATGAACAAAAACAAAAATATTCATAACATCATAGAATGGTAGAGTTGGAAGGGGCCTCCTGAGTCATCTGGTCCCTGTTCAAAGCAAGATTCAATTTTACTTAAACTCTGCTAACATTAAAAACAAAATAAGAAAAAGTAAAAAAAAAAATACATTTTCTGGACTATAAAACGCTTCAGACTATAATACACACCCCAGTTTAGACAAAAGAAAAGAGGAAAAAAATACTTCATAGTAATTAAACCTCCATGATGATCTAAGTGCAAGTTGGGTGAGGTTACACTTTATAAAAGATGTTTCAGACAGTTTTGCATTTCAAAATGCAATATATGAATTTATGTTTAACAAGTAAATGTAGGGGTTAATGTAGCTCCATTATCTCTGGGTGTTTAGGTGACATTACTTATTTAGCATCACAAAGACTGATTACGTACATGACTGCTTATTTCTCACATTATAGTAATGTGACACACCAATTAAATCAAGAAGTATTTCGGATAGTACTTCCGGGATCCGATCGATGCTGTCAACCCCTTGGATCCCGCTGTCATTCACTGATAGCGGGATCCAAAACCGCCGCTGTTCCCCGCCTGCATCGGAGATCCCGCGATAATATTGTGAGAACTCCAGGGCTCACATGATTGCTTCCGGGGTTTCAGCAGGACCACTGGCTATCACTGATCGCTTCCTGTGAGTGGTTGGCAAGCACTGCCAACCACTCACAGTGCTCATTTGTGACAGGTCCCGATGTGCTGCAGCTCATTGAGACCTGTCACAAACAATCGGACACTTCAGCACTGTGACGCCCTATGGGGCAGTATAAAATGAAGATTGTATTGTAAAATAAAGTTTGTAAAAATATGAAAAAAAAAACAAAACTTCAAATCACCCCCCTTTTCCCCCATTCAAAATAAAAGTGTTAAAAAATTAAAAAAATACATATATTTGGTATCGCCGCATTCATAAATGCCCGATCTATCAAGATAAAAAAAATCAATTAATGAGAGCCGTAAACTGCGTAAAGGAAATTTTTTCACCACTTATATACCAGTAAAGGTAGACATGTTTGGTATCTATGAACTCATACCAACCTGAGGCGTCAAACCAGTATGTCAGTTTTACCATATAGTGAACATGGCGACTAAAAAACCCAAAATACTAATGTTTAATTTCACTTTTTTCTGCATTTTTACTGCACTTGGAATTTTTTCCCATTTTCCTGTACACTATTTGGTAAAATAAATAATTGCATCTGATAGTACAACTCGTGTCACAAAAAAAGCCCTAATGTGTCTATATTGATGGAAAAATAAAAAAAGTTATGGCTTTTGGAAGCAGGGGAGCAAAAAACGAAAATGACAAATGAAAAATCGCCAGGTGATGAAGGGGTTAAAGGAGGAATTAATAACGGAGGGACAGTTGGGCAACGTATATGTATGAGCTCAGCACCAGAGAAGAACAGTGTTCGGCAGACAGAATGATCTGCTTTTACTTCTCCTACAGAATGGAGTTAAAAGCATAGCACAACCATGAATGTGGTCTGCTTTCAGTGAGTTTTCTGAGCGTGCACACCGATCACTGAGCCAGGATTGGCATTATGGGTGGGCAGACTGGGCAGTTAGTTAGCCAGGGCCCTCACCCTCTGAGGGGCACCCCCAGCATTTTAATCACAAACTGCAGCAATAGGACAGGACTTGTTCTATTTAATAGTACAAGTTCTGTATTATCACTGCAGTTTTGGCGGTTGCACAAGGACCTTTGGTGACATCACAGTCATTTGACTCACCAAAGGACCTTGACACTGCACTGCAAGTCCCAGTCTGCACATTATGCTGTGTGCAGAACCAGGAGACCTCACTTTCTTTTGATATTCAAATGTATTTGCATCTTTCAGGTGCAAATATATTTGAATAGTGCAGCACCAAGACTGAGACAGAAGAACACTTCTCAGCCCTGGCAGTGGCTGCCATCCCACCGCCACCAGCATCGGGGCTGCAGAGGAGGAGAGGACGCACAAGGCACATTTAAGCACTCCAGTAGCAGTTGACGATAAGCTGTAGAATAGTTTTAGATGGGGGGTCATGGTGAGGGAGGATTGGGTTTACTTTACAAGGGACATAATGAGGTAGTTAGAAACTTTATGGAGCAAATTGGAACATTATGGAGCAAATTCAGACATTATGGGGTAAAGGTGGACATTATGGGGCAATAAGGAACATTATAGGGCAAATTGGGACATTATGGGGTAAACTGGAACATTATAAGACAATGGTGGACATTATGGAGCAAATTGGGAAATTATGGGGCAATGAGAGATATTATAGGGCAATGGGGGACTTTATGGGAGACATTATAGAGCAAATTGGGACATTATGGGGCCATGACGGGCGTTATCAGGGACATTATGGAGCAAATTAAGACACTGTGAGGAAATTAGGGAGAAGATTGTGAAAGGGAACATAGTATAATGAGGAGCTAGAGGAACTTTATCCAGAGATGTAGTACGGACTAGATAATATAGAAAGGGGATGTTTTGGGGGCATTATAGAAAGGGGCAATTTATGGGGCTATTTTGGAGAGGAGCAGTGTATTTGTGTATTTGAATAAGTAATTGGAAGGGGGTGTGTTCAAAATAATAGCAGTGTGGAGTTCAATTAGTGATGTCAATCATTCTGTGAAAAAACAGATGTGAATCAGGAGGCCCTTCTGTAAGGGTGAAATGAGCACATGTTGTACATGCATTTCTCCTGGAAATCCTGACAAATCTGGGTTGTTTGAAACATTGTTCAGAAGAACATCATACTGTGACTAAAAAGTTGATTGGAGAGGGTAATCTTATAAAGAAGTGCAGACAATGATAGGCTGCTCAGCTAAAATGAGCTCTAATGCTTTAAAGTGAAAAGCAAAACCCAGAGAGACATGGAAGAAAACGAAAGACTACCATTCGCATGAATTGAAGAACACCCAGAATGGCAAAGGCTCAGCCAATGATCAGCTTCAGGATGAGCAAAGACATTCTCAAGTTACCAGTGAGAACTGTGACAGAAGACGCCTGTGTCAAGCTAATCTATTAGCAAGAAATCCCCCGCAAAGTCCCACGGTTAAAAAAAGACGTGTACTGAAGCACATACAATTTGTCAAAGAACACATCAACTGGCCTAAAGAGAAATGGAGAAACAGTTGTGTGACTGGTGAAAGTAAAATAGTTCTTCTTTGGTCCAAGGGCCGCAGATAGTTTGTCAGATGACCCCGAATCTCTGAATTCAAGACACAGTATATTCTGAAGACAGTGAAGCATGGTGGTGCAAGCATCATGATATGGGCAAGTTTCTCTTACAATGGTGTCGGGCCTATAACCGCATACCAGAGGTCATGGACCAGTTTCCATATATCAAAATACTTGAAGAAGTCATGTTGCCTTACACTGAAGATGAAATGCCCTTGAAATGGGTGTTTCAACAAGACAACAACCCTGAACACCCCAGTAAACAAGCAAAATGTTGGATCTAGTCCAACGAAATTGATTGTGGAGTGGCCAGCCCAACACTTGTGCGGTGACTTCAAAAATACCATTTTTGAGACAAAGTCAACAAATGCAAATACATTGTGGGATGTAATGTATCCTGAGCTGGAATAACAGTTGACAGGTTCCTGAAGTTGGATGACTCTTTGCAACATAGATGAGAAGCAATTCTAAAACACTGTGGTTATACAACTACCATATATACTCGTGTATAAGCCGACCCGTGTATAAGCCGACCCCCCTACTTTTGCCCCCTAAACCTGGGAAAACCTATTGACTCGTGTATAAGCCGAGGGTGGACCCCAGCACAGGTATACAGCCCCCAGCAGTGTGGTATACAGCAGCCCCAGAGGTATATACAGCAGCCCCAGTGGTAGTATACAGCAGCAGCCCCAGTGGTATATACAGCAGCAGGCCCAGTGGAATATACAGCAGCAGCCCCAGTGGTTAGTATACAGCAGCCCCAGAGGTATATACAGCAGCCCCAGTGGTAGTATACAGCAGCCCCAGAGGTATATACAGCAGCCCCAGTGGTAGTATACAGCAGCAGCCCCAGTGGTATATACAGCAGCAGCCCCAGTGGTATATACAGCAGCAGCCCCAGTGTTTAGTATACAGCAGCCCCAGAGGTATATACAGCAGCCCCAGTGGTAGTATACAGCAGCCCCAGAGGTATATACAGCAGCCCTAGTGGTAGTATACAGCAGCAGCCCCAGTGGTATATACAGCAGCAGCCCCAGTGGTATATACAGCAGCAGCCCCAGTGGTTAGTATACAGCAGCCCCAGAGGTATATACTGCAGCCCCAGTGGTAGTATACAGCAGCCCCAGTGGTAGTATACAGCAGCCCCAGAGGTATATACAGCCCCAGTGGTAGTATACAGCAGCCCCAGAGGTGTATACAGCAGCCCCAGTGGTAGTATACAGCAGCCCCAGTGGTAGTATACAGCAGCCCCAGAGGTATATACAGCCCCAGTGGTAGTATACAGCAGCCCCAGAGGTATATACAGCAGCCCCAGTGGTAGTATACAGCAGCCCCAGTGGTAGTATACAGCAGCCTCAGAGGTATATACAGCCCCAGTGGTAGTATACAGCAGCCCCAGTGTTAGTATACAGCAGCCCCAGTGGTAGTATACAGCAGCCCCAGTGGTAGTATACAGCAGCCCCAGAGGTATATACAACCCCAGTGGTAGTATACAGCAGCCCCAGAGGTATATACAGCCCCAGTGGTAGTATACAGCAGCCCCAGAGGTGTATACAGCAGCCCCAGTGGTAGTATACAGCAGCCCCAGTGGTAGTATACAGCAGCCCCAGAGGTATATACAGCCCCAGTGGTAGTATACAGCAGCCCCAGAGGTATATACAGCAGCCCCAGTGGTAGTATACAGCAGCCCCAGTGGTAGTATACAGCAGCCTCAGAGGTATATACAGCCCCAGTGGTAGTATACAGCAGCCACAGGGGTAGTATACAGCAGCCCCAGTGGTAGTATACAGCAGCCCCAGAGGTATATACAGCCCCAGTGGTAGTATACAGCAGCCCCAGTGGTGTATACAGCAGCCCCAGAGGTAGTATACAGCAGCCCCAGTGGTGTATACAGCAGCCCCAGTGGTAGTATACACACAGACCCAGAGGTGTATACAGCCCCCCCATCAGTATACAGGCCCCCCCTTGCAGCACAAACCTGTAAAGGAAGAGATTAGTATACTTATCACTGTCCCGCTGCCGCTGTCCTGCCGCCGTCATCATGCAGCGTCTTCCGACTTCCTCTGGCGCGCAGACAATGACGTCATTGCCTGCGCCGACCAGAGGAAGCCGGAAGAAGACGGATGAAGACGGAGGAGCGCGATGACGGCGGCGGGACAGCGGCAGCGGGACAGTGATAAGTATACTAATCTCTTCCTTTACAGGTTTGTGCTGCAAGGGGGGGCCTGTATACTGATGGGGGCGGGCCTGTATACTGTATACACTGTATACAGTGTATACAATATACAGTGACTCGCGTATAAGCCGGGGGGGGACTTTTCAGCCCAATTTTTGGGCTGAAAAACTTGGCTTATACGCGAGTATATACGGTAAATATTAGTTTAGTGATTCACAGGCATGCTAAATCCTAAAAAAAAACATGTTTTGAGTTTGAAAAATGCAGACATTGTTATTGTTTTGAACAGCCCAATGTTCATTTTTTTATTGTTTTCTGTAAAGTAGTTAACAATTGTAAACATTTCTCTTCATGTTTTGATTTAGAAAACAGTGTGCAATGTTCATAATTAATGGAAATAAAAATTGTTGTAAAGATTTTGGGCTTAACTCATGTTTTTGAACACACTGCTATTATTTTGAACACATCTGTAAGTATTGAACATTATCAATTTTCTAAGTAAATATATATGTAAAGGTGCTATTGATGTGAATTTCTCACCAGATGTCGGTGACAACTAATCCAATCCACACATGTAAAGAAATCACACCACAGATGTTCATAAATGAAAATATGCATAATAATGAGACAGGTCCTCTTCCCTCCTGTACCTGTACATCTTAATTGTCCTTACATATTCTACTTGTCTTCCTCTACTCTTCCCATATGTAAAGCACAATGGAATCTAATGGCACTATATAAATAAATAATAATAATAACACAGGGAAATGTATTGAGCACATGAAGAAAGAGATGCAAAAAGCTATGGAAAATCATGAAACCACCTGAAATCTATAAGTGACTAGAAAGCAATCCTGTCACTTAGTGAAACATAACATTAGCTGGTTCAACTGATGGCTTATAAAAATGTGTCTCATTATCAATGCACTACACAAGAAACATCTCACAATGAGTAAAATCAGTGAGCTGTCTCAAGACCTTCATAACCTTATAGTTGTAAAACATACTGCTGGCATTGGTTACAGAAGAATTTCTAAACTACTGAAAATGCCAGTGAGTACTGTTGGGACCATAATCTGGAAGTAAAAAGAACATTATTTCACCATTATCCGGCCACAACCATTTGCTACCCATAAGACTTCAGACAGAGGAGTGAAATGAATTCATAAAAGAGATGTTCAAGAGCAAGGGACCACCTGTGGAGAGCAACAGAAAAACCTGGAATCAGCAGGTACAATTGTTTCAAAGAATACAATAAGTAATACATTCTGCCTTGGGGACCTATAGGCACGCTCACCACAAAAGACCCCATTGCTGAACAAAAAACATGTTCAGGGGCATTTTAAGTTCTGTCTAATGTTGTAGAACAAACTTCGACTCTTTGGATGCTGTAGTATACATCCTGCTTTGAGGTTGAAAGGCACTGCGTATCACCCCAAAAACACCATACCAACAGTGAAGATTGGAGGTGGGAACATATCATGGTGTGGAGCTACTTTCCAGTATAAGGCGCTGGGAAAATTGATATAATTGAGGGAAAGATTAATGGACAAATGTACAGGGATTTTTCTAATAAAAATCTGCTGCCATTTACCAGAATGATGAAGATAAAAGGGTGGACATTTTCAGCAAGAGAATGATCCTAAACACACAGTCAAGTAAACTCTCAATTGGTTTCAGAGAAAGAAAATAAAGTAGTTAGAATGGCCGAGCCGATCACCTGAATCCAATATGAAATGTTTGCAAGGAACTAAAGCTCAGAGTTCATAGAAGAAGCCTATAGAGCCTTAAGGTTTTGAAGAGTGTTTATGTGTAAGAAAGGGCAAAAATAATACCCAAGGAATGCATGGTACTAGTTTCTTCATACAGAAGGCGATTTAAGTTGTCATCACCAACAAAGGCTTCGGTATGTCAGTAAATTTATGGACATCTATGGTTTGATTTGTACTTACAAAATTGGTGACATTTTGAATACCTATTTCAATATTTAGATGCATATATATTATATGCTATTTATTGGCCTTCAGCTCGATCTCGAGACATGGCAACTTGATGGATGAAGTCTCTGTAGGGAGTGTTGGATCAACCAGGATCTTCTCATGCATTATCTTGATAGTATCAAGCCATTCAGCTTCTGGTCTTCCTCTTCGCCTTGTTACTTCTATTCTTCCTACCATAATGTCCTTCTTCAGTGATTTTTCTCTTTGTATGATGTGTCCAAAATAGGCAAGTAGTAACTTTTTGACCCTTGCGTCAAGTGACATGTCTGGCTTGATTTGTTACAAAATTGATATATTTATTTTTCTTGCCATCCATGTTATTGAAAATATCCTTCTCCAGCACCACATTTCGAAGGCGTTGATTTTCTTCTGTCTTGTCTATTTATTGTCAATGTTTACTTTCATATGTTACTACAAAAAAGACCAGACTATATATGAGTCGTGCCTTTGTTGCTAGTGAAATATTTCTTGGTTTGAAGATCTTGTCCAGTGACTTCATTGTTGATTTTCTGATAGCTATTCTTCTATTGAGTACTGATGTCATCGCTGCATCTTGAGTGATCATTGATCAAGCTAGTTTGAAGTCCTTTACCACTTCCTGTTCATCGCCATCCATCACAAATATGTCCTTGTCATATATGGCAGTGGTTTTTCTTCTTGCTGTTGAGTAGCAGTCTCATGTTCGTGTGGCGCCTCACTATGTAGGTGCCACAAAAGGGGTACTACACCCATAAAAGCGGTGTAGTCACCCCACTGCAAGTGGAACTATGGCCAGTAGGTGGAACCCTAGAACTCACACCCCACACTAGTCAGTAGGTGGGAGGGATCCCGGGAGGGTATATAGTGACCTCCAGGGGGAACTAGAGAGTGGTCTAGTAGAGGAGTCAAGGAGTGGAGGGTAGACCAGTGAGAGTCGAGAGGGAAAGACCAGACAGTCGGTCTGGAGGGAAAAAGGAGGGTTCCCTCAGCTGAGGGACCCAGGACAGCAAGAAGAGATCCCAGTAAAGAAGGAAAGGAGTAAGAAACTCACGGAAGAGTTCACTCAATGTGGGGAGCGAGAAGTAACCAGAGAGTTTGTCCCAGGAAGGAAACCGGGTACCGGGGCCCGCACCTGTGAGAACCTACAAGGCTCACAGAAACCCTATGACCGGGGAGGTCTCCAGATACAGCCCTGTCTCCCAAAGAGCCCAGAAAGAGGGGAATCAAGAAGAGCAGGACATTGCATTATCCAGAGAAGGTTCACCCGACGGGTATGAGGGAGAGGAGAACAAGGAACAGCAGGAGGTCAGATTAGTCTTCATGAAATCAGACTTCACCGCCACTGGGAGGCAAGGGAAAGAAAGGAACAGGAATGGCACACAGTGAGGGATCCATCTATCAGCCAGAAATTCCACTTGCAGCACCCGTAGCATTTGTCGTTGTAACATCTACTGCACTGAAAGACTGTAACGATGACTGAAAGTTTTCCAGTAAAGTACCTGGTGAAGTGACTTGTCGACTCTGCTGCATCCTTTCTTGCATGAACTGTTTCATTACAGAATTGCTGCCCCGGCAGTCCAGTCCTGCCTGCAGAGGACTACACCATCATTGCCGCAATACCATCGTCCACTGGAGGACTGTAGCGGCGTTGGTGAGCATCACCAGGTACTGCAGGTGGCGTCACAAACTTATATATTTTATTTTCTCTTATATTTTAACCATTGACTACCAGGGCCAAAGCCTCGGGCAGCTACCCGTGACATCCCTGACCGAGCCTGAGAGTTGAGTACCCTGCCCTGGGCGAGTCATTCGAGCTTTCCATTTTGGAAATAACTCTTTTATTCTATCTAGGTTTGTTGTATCATCTGCATATTTTAGACCGTTGATGATTCATCCACCAATTTTTCCTCCTTTTTTAGCAAGTTCAGCCTTCCAGAAAATAGCTTCTGCATATAATGGTGACAAGATGCCGCCTGGTCTGATGCCTCACTCTACTTCCAACTATGCTGTGTCACCATGTTCCATTCGGACTGTTACTTCTTCGTTGATATAAAGGCTATTATTGAGGCTGACCAGATGGTTTGGCACACCCATATCCTTCTTGGTATTCATGGTATTCCAAAGTTTCTGCTTTTAGTTAAAGACTTGGCTGTAGTCCATGCAGCAAAAATAGAGCTCCTTGTTGTATTCTATGGCCTTTTCCATTAACCATCATGTTAGCAAACATATCTTTTTCCTCTGCTTTTTCTGAATCCTGCTTATTCCTCTGGCAACTCTTTGTCAAAGTAAGACTGTAGCCATCTTTATTAGTTCTTCAGCAGTATTTTGCTGGCATGAGGTATGAACACAACAGTCTGATATTTTCCAAAGGTGGTAGTGACTCACCAAGGCAGGGGTATTCAGATCTCGGACGTTGTTTCGGGGTGCTGTCACTGGTGGTCGGTGCCCTAGTCTGTGGCCCTGGTGGTCACTAAAAGGTATTGAAATAAATAATAAAATAGGTTGAATTGTTTGTGACGCCACCTGCAGTTTCTGATGATAACACCAGCGCCGCTGTCAGACCTCCGGAGATGATCGTATTGCAGCCAGTTGGTCTTGCTCCCTGCAGGTGGAGCAGGATCTCTGGGGCAGAGTTGCTGCTGTGCTGGTTGTCATGATAGCAGCTCTGTGGTTTAACCATAAAAAGACAACAGAGGCTTCCTTTACCCTGCACGGGTATTTACTGGTCATTTGTTAAATGCACTTTAACAACAGGTTAACACTCACACAGTCACGGGTAGCTGGCCTAGGTAGTGACCAATGAATGGGGTTTCTGTATGTGGCTTTCGAGCATGTCCCTCTAAGCTTCTTCTTCTCAGTCCTTTACGTATTTGAAGCACTGGCTGGCTTGAAACCTGGCCTGGCCTCCGTGTTCCTGTCCTGCTATGTTTAATGTGGGTAAGAACCCTCTCTGAATTGCTGCTACCTCTGTGACTTTACGCGGGTCCTGGTTCTTAGCGTTATTGTTCTTGCAGGTGAACTTGCCCGTACCGCTCCTGGAGCCAGTTCTCCGCTCATAGGACTGGGATCCTCCCAGACCGGTATGTGTACGGTCTGACGCCGGGTGTGTTCCTACACCCTCAAGCTCCCCTCTTCTCCTGGGACACCACTGCTTCGGGTGCCCTTCCTGTGCATCCCCCTTAAGGGTCCTCCTTTGTCTCTCTCCTTCGACGTTCTGTTCTAACTTCTTCCCACTCTCACACACTGCTCTGCCCTGAACTCCTCCCACCGGGACTGAGTGTTTTAGCAGAGGATTTAACCCTGTAGTCCCCTGCTCTAGAGTGTATGAATGCAGGATGAAAGCCAAATATCAACCTCCCCATTCACTGACCACAAAGATACCACACTTGCTCGTCTGGGTGCAGTATCCCTTATTGGCACACCAACCAGTGGGGTGCCACATTCCCCTTTGGTGAAACACACTTGTCCACAAGTGTCTCTACCCCTACCCGGTACAGAGCTTTTTTTATGTTGAAACATAACAATAAACATCAGTGGCGTAACTTCAGGCCATGGGGCCCCGATGTGAAAACTCCAACGAGGCCCCCAATTATTGCAAATCTTTAATAGTATTAGTCCTTTTCTATGGGCCAAATGGACTTTTGGGGCCCCCCTAGGCTGCAGGGCCCGGGTGCGATTGCAACCCCTGCACCTGTTGTAGTTACGCCCCTGATAAACATCTTTATATACAAACAATACGCTGTACTTTTCCCTTAATGGGAGGCACCTTTCTTAGAACATTGCAAATTTTAAACTAACATCGACCTAACGGGCCGGTACTCATTTGCAGACCCAGTGGTAATTATCCTTGGACTTTGCACAGCGTATCTTATCACCGCTGGGCTGCTTCAAGGCACCCATAGAGTCTCTAGCTTAGTCTCAGTCCAGGCTTGAACAAAAAGTTCTCATTACTGTTCATGAGTTCTTTTCAACAAGGAAAACATTATTTACAGGACCAGTACTTTGAGAGTCTTAGTCTCTACAGCCTAAGTACCCACAGGGCATATCATCCACGAGGCCCTGCATGCCTCTCATAGCTGACCCGGTCGTTCCAGTACAAGTCCCACTCCGGAGGCGGAGCTGGTGCACGGTTCCACTCACCTGTCATGGCGGCTACACTGACCTGTCTAGCCGGTCTGTGCAGTTGAGGCTCCTTCTGCACTGTGCTGGGCCCGGATGCCCCAACTTCCTCGATGTCGCCTTTCCGGTCATCCTCCTCGACAGAGATTGGCTGGCTGGGCGGCTCCTCAGCTTCCTCGGGGTCATCTGGCTCTGCCCCGACTTCTGCGCTGGTGAGGGGCTGCGGTTCAACTGGCGGATCTTCTCTGGTAACCGGATGCTCAACTGTGGGCCGGTCTCTTTCTCCTGGTTCCAGCTCCTGGTTGATGGACCTCCGTTGTGTCCCTGCCGCCATTTTTCGTTTCCTGCGAGGGCAGTAGTTTAGTCTCTGGCCCACCCCTTGGTTGATTGGTGGCAATAGGGGTGGGCAAACAGTGTGCGCCTCTGGCATGGCCCTCCCATGATGGGGGGCCGAGGCACGCCCCCGGGCCAACATATTGTCTCTCACATTTTGAGGTCCACCATTTTGGGCCCATAGAAAATAGCGGGAAATAGTTTATTTTAGCCAAAAAGTTTGTAAGGCACACAATTTCCCTTGCGGGTCAGTTCATATCCTGTTCATAAGCACCAAGGTTGACTCACCCAGGCAGGGGTACTCAGATCTTTGATGTTGTTTCAGGGTGCTGTCATTGGTGGTCGGTGCCCAAGTCTGTGGCCCTGGTGGTCACTGAAAAGTGTTGAAATAAAATAATAAAATGGGTTGAATTGTTCGTGATGCCACCTGCAGTTTCTGATGATAACACCACTGCCGCAGTCAGACCTTCGGAGATGATGGTATTGCAGCTAATTGGTCTTGTTCCCTGCAGGTGGAGCAGGATCCCCGGGGCAGAGATGCTGCTGTGCTGGTTATCGTGGTAGCAGCTCTGTGGTTTAACCGTAAAAAGACAAGAGAGGCTTTCTTTGCTCTTCACGGGTATTTACTGGTCACAGGTTAACAGTCACGCAGTCACGGGTAGCTGGCCTGGGTAGTGACCAATAAATAGGTTGTCTTTATGTGGCTTTCGAGCTTGTCCCTCTAAGCTTCTCCTTCTCTGTCCTTTATATACAGTATTTGAAGCACTAGCTGGCTTGAAACCTGATCTGG
The DNA here is from genome assembly GCA_033576535.1 of Allobates femoralis. Lineage (NCBI taxonomy): Eukaryota > Metazoa > Chordata > Amphibia > Anura > Aromobatidae > Allobates > Allobates femoralis. The sequence continues at coordinate 89,930,965 of JARQOC010000001.1, forward strand.
CCTTAGTGTATCTGTCCTGCTGTGTTTAACGTGGGTAAGAACCCTCTCTGGATTTCCGCTACCTCTATGGCTTTACGCGGGTCCTGGCTCTTAGCGTTAGTGTTTTGCAGGAGACCCAGGGCTAGACTCTCCTGGGTCCGACTGGTGTTGGCCGCTCAGAGTTGAACTTGCCCGTCCTGCTCCTGGAGCCGATTCTCTGCTTTTGGGACTGGGATCCTCCCAGACTGGTATGTGTACGGTCTGACGCCGGGTGTGTTCCTACACTCTCAGGCTCCCCTTTTCTCCTGGGACACCACTGCTTTGGGTGCCCTTCCTGTGCATCCCCCTGTAGGGTCCTCCTTTGTCTCTCTCCTTCGACGTTCTGTTCTAACTTCTTCCCACTCTCACACACTGCTCTGCCCTGAACTCCTCCCACCGGGACTGAGTCTTTTAGCAAAGGATTTAACCCTGTAGTCCCCTGCTCTAGAGTGTATGAATGCAGGATGAAAGCCAAATATCAACTTCCCCATTCACTGACCACAAAGATACCACACTTGCTCGTCTGGGTGCAGTATCCCTTATTGGCACACCAACGTTTTCCAGCTTTCACACACTGCTCTGCCTTGAAATCCCCCCACCAGGACTGGATCTCTTAGCAGAGGATTTAACCCTGTAGTCCCCTGCTCTAGAGTGTGTGAATGCATAATGAAAGCCACATATCAACCTCCCCATTCACTGACCACAGGGATACCACACTCGCTGGTCTGGGTGCAGAGTACCCCTTAGTGGCGCACCGACCAGTGGGGCACCACAGTAGCATCTCCTTTCTTCAGAAAAATAATAAACACCGATCTTGTCCAGTTCTTTGTCCATATCTGTTGATAAGGGCATGTGATGACATCAACTGCTACTTCAGAATACTTTATTAGCTCTATTGGAATATTGTGACATCCAGGTGCTCTGTTTTTTGACAAAGCTTTATTGCATCAAAGACTTCGTCATTCAAGATGTCCGGTTGGCTATCATTTCCAGTCTTAGTTTATTCCCATATCACTGACTCCTTCTTATACAGTGTATTCTTTCCATTTTCCCTTGATCTGTTCTGGCTCAGTTATTAATGTCTTCTGCTGTGAACGTCGTTAGTTCCCAATATCTGTAGTTTCTGAACACTAAAGTGTTACACAAACAGTATTGTACTTAAAGGGAACCCGACCCCTAACACAAAGCTGGCCCTAACCCCTTTATTACCCTGTGAGCCACGGCACCAGGGCCCTGGATGAGCTGGGTTCAGCACTAGAAGTTGGCGCTTCTCTGAACGCGCCATTTTCTGGGGAGGCTGCGGGCTGCAATTCGCAGCAGGGGTTGTCCAGAAAGCTTGGGCCTCCCTGCACTGCAGATTCCAGCCCCCAGCTGCCTAGTTGTACCTGGCTGGACATGGAAATAGCGCGGAGCCCCACGTATTTCTTTTTTTCATTACTTCATGAAATTTGTGAAATAATAAAAAAAAAAGGGCTTCCTTCAATTTCTGTTTCCAGGCAGGTACAAATAGGCACCTGGGGGTTGGAGGCAGCCCGTTCCTGCCTGCTCTACCTAGCTGGACACAAACATATGGCGAAGCCCACGTCAAATTTTTTTGGTCATGCCACCTGACCTGTCACTAAATGTATTTTTTTATTAATTTTTCCCAAAAATTTTACTCAGATGACATGACCTGAACTATCCTCGGGTGACCTGAGTTAACCCCCCTTACAATGCCGTAGCGCTCCGGCCTCGAGGGGTTAATAAAGATGCAGTCCCTAAATGTATTTTTTAATGAATTTTTCCAAAACAATTTGACGTGGGTTTCGCTGTATTTATGTGTCCATCCAGGTACAGCAGGCAGGAACGTGCTGCCTCTAACCCCTAGGTGCCTATCTGTACAGTCATATGAAAAAGTTTGGACACCCCTCTTAATCTTACTCTTTTTTGTTTTGTTTAAAATTGTTTTTTTGCAACAGCTATTTCAGTATGATATATGTAATAACTGATGGACACAGTAATATTTCAGGTTTGAAATTAGGTTTATTGTACTAACCAAAAATGTGAAATATGCAGTATTTCAAAATTTGACAGGTGCCAAAGTATGGGCACCCTTCTGATTTTCATGATTTGAATACTCCTAACTACTTTTTACTGACTTACTGGAGCAATAAATTGGTTTGGTAACCTCATTGAGCTTTGTACTTCATAGCCCGATGTATCCAATCATGAGAAAAGCTATTTCAGGTGTCCACTTGCAAGTTGTTCTCCTAGTTGCATCTTCTCTGAGGAGTGGCATCATGGGCTCCTCAAAACAGCTCTCAAATGATCTGAAAAAAAAGATTGTTCAACATAGTTGTTCAGGGGAAGGATACAAAAAGTTGTCTCAGAGATTTAACCTGTCAGTTTCCACTGTGAGGAACATAGTAAGGAAATGGAAGAGCACAGGAACAGTTCTTGTTAAGGCCAGAAGTGGCAGGCCAACAAAAATATCAGAAAGGCAGAGAAGAAGAATGGTGAGAACAGTCAAGAACAATCCACAGACCACCTCCAAAGACCTGCAGCATCATTTTGCTGTAGATGGTGTCACTGTGCATCGGTCAACACTGTCAAATTTGGGGGAGGGTCCATCATGCTTTGGGGCTGTGTGGCCAATTTCGGCATCAGGAATCTTGTTAAAGTTGAGGGTTGCATGGATTCCACTCAGTATCAGCAGATTCTTGAGAATAATGTTTAAGAATCAGTGTCAAAGTTGAAGTTACGCCGGGGATGGATCTTTCAGCAAGACAATGATCCAAAACACCGCTTCAAATCTACTCAGGCATTCATGCAGAGGAACAATTACAATGTTCTAGAATGGCCATCCCAGTCCCCAGACCTGAATATCATTGAACATCTGTGGGATGTTTTGAAGCGGGCTGTCCATGCTCGGCGACCATCAAACTTAACTGAACTGGAATTGTTTTGTAAAGAGGAATGGTCAAAAATACCTTCATCCAGGATCCAGGAACTCATTAACAGATACAGGAAACGACTAGAGGCTGTTATTTTTGCAAAAGGTGGATCTACTAAATATTAATGTCACTTTTCTGTTGAGGTGCCCATACTTTTGCACCTGTCAAATTTTGGAATAATGCATATCTCACATTTTCGGTTAGTACAATAAACCTCATTTCAAACCTGAAATATTACTGTGTCCATCAGTTATTACATATATCATACTGAAATAGCTGTTGCAAAAAAACAATTTTAAACAAAAAAAAAAAGAGTAAGATTAAGAGGGGTGTCCAAACTTTTTCATATGACTGTACAGATAGGCACCTAGGGGTTAGAGGCAGCACGTTCCTGCCTGCTGTACCTGGATGGACACATCAGTCTATCAGTTATTACATATATCATACTGAAATAGCTGTTGCAAAGAAACAATTTTAAACAAAAAAAAGAGTAAGATTAAGAGGGGTGCCCAAACTTTTTCATATGACTGTACCTGCCTGGAAACAGAAATAGAAGGAAGCCCATTTTTTTATTATTTTATAATAAAAAAAAATATGTGGGGTTCCGCGCTATTTCCATGTCCAGCCAAGTACAACTAGGCAACTGGGGGCTGGAATCCGAGGCACAGGGAGGCCCAAGATTTCTGGGCACCCCCCGCTGCAAATTGCAGCTCGCAGCCACCCCAGAAAATGGCGCTTTCAGAGAAGCGCCATCTTCTGGCGTTGTAGATCTGTAGGACAAAGTGCCGTTGTGTCCGTGCTGCCTTCAAAAGGATCACCAGAGACAAGAAAGAATCTGGGCTGAATTGTGTCTTTAATAAAGACACAATTCAGCCCAGATTCTCTCTTGTCTCTGGTGATCCTTTTGATGGCAGCGCGGACACAACGGCACTTTGTCCTACAGATCTACAGGTTCTTAACCGTGGTTATCCGTGGAGGAGCGGTCCCTGCAGCAGCTGTCTTTTTCAGGTGACTACATCGATTTCTGGCTATCATACTGGTTGTGGGTGACATAACCAGACCAGGTGAGCAGTTTTTACTCACACATTCATTCACCTCTTAATCTGGAGATAACACCCTATTGCACATTTTCTCACTTTCACAGATCTTCTTGTGCTGAACCCAGCTCATCCAGGGCTCTGGTGCCGTGGCTCACTGTGTAATAAATGGGTTAGGGCCAGCTTTGTGTTATCAGCTGGCCCTAAGCCCAAAATTCATGGGGTCACGCTCATATTAGACATGACCGCCATGAATTTCTGGTGAATTTTTAAAAAAGAAAACACAACACAGAGAAAAAAATATTTTATTGGAAATAAAACAAAAAATACACTTAGAAACTCCATCTTTACAGTATTAAAAAATTCCTCTTCCGTCCGACGCAGTCCAATCAGGTTTTCTTTAGCGAATAGTAGCGGTATTCGGGCTACTCACTACTCTCCGAGTACTTATGTGTACTCGGGAGTAGCGAGTAGTCCTAATACTTTCGCAGTGTATCTATGGATACACTGCAAAAGTAGCCTAAAAGTGAGTAAAAGTTGTTAAAAAACAATAAACTTACATACTCACCTGTCCGACGCCTGCATCGGGACCGGAAAACCTCTCCTCCACTCGCTGGACAAGGACCTTTCACTACCAGCCAATCAGATGGCCAGTAGCGATCTGGCCAATCAGATGGCGCCACGTCACACCACGTGATCGCTAGCTGCCACCTGATTGGCCAATTTGCATGGTCCTAGATGTACTATCAGGACCTTGCAAACTGGCCAATCAGGTGGCCGCTAACGATGGCGTAGTTGTGACCTGGCGCCATCTGATTGGCTGGAAGTGAAAGGTCCTTGTCCAGTGAGCGGAGGTGAGGTTTTCCGGTCCTGATGCAGGCGTCGGACAGGGGAGTATGTAAGTTTATTGTTTGTTAACTACTTTTACTGACTTTTAGGCTACTTTCACAGTGTATCTATAGATACACTGCGAAAGTATTCGTACTTGCTATACTCGCAACGAGTAGCGAGTACCGGTACCTACTCGTTGCGAGTATAGCGAGCACATTTATTAAGGTACTCGCTCATCCCTAGTTTTCTTCTTTAGCTCAGCTATATCTCTGGTAGAGAACCTCTACCAGAGATGTAGCTGAGCTGTGCAGCACCCAGCGTGGGGTAGTTCATGTGAGTTCATGCTGCATGAACTCACATGAACCGGCGGGAAAGCCAGTGGTGAGACTTCACTGCCAGCTTTCCTGCTCTCTTTTGCGCTCCCGCTCCCTGATGCCCTCTCATCTCTCCCTCCGCCACCTCCCCGCCTGATTCTAAGTTAGGACCGGGTGGGGGGGCAGATCCAGGGAGGGGGCATCAGAGAGCGCAGAACAGAGCAGGAAAGCCGGCGGTGAAGTCTTCTCACCGCCGTCCGCTTCCCCGCCCACGTCTTTCACTCTCAGCTCCCGATGCTGCGCTCCCCCCTCCCTGCAGTTTCTCCCTCGCCCGGTACTAACGTTATAACACATTTTAAATTGATTTTCAATGGTGTTCGATTTGTTCGACGGTGGTCAATGAACATTCGACAAACATTCGACAAACACACAGCAAATTTGACGAATCGAATCAAATTCAAACACCGGGGTGGTGGCTCATCTCTAGTCCACTCCTTGTGAATCTACCCCAAATTTTTGAGTAACCATTTCTTAACAATCCTTACAAGATTGTTGTTATCCTGGTTGCTTGTACCCCTTTTTCTGCCACACATTTTCCTTCCACTCAACTTTCCATTAATGTTTAGATACAGCACTCTGTGAATAGCCAGCTTCTTTAGCAATGACCCTTTGTGGCTTACCCTCCTTGTGGAGTGTGTCAATGGCTGTCTTCTGGACATTTGTCAAGTCAGTAGTCTTCTCCGTGATTGTGTAGGCTACTAAACCAGACTTAGGCCGGCTTCACACTGTGGGTCTCATCCGATCCGTGGCTGTCAGGGTGAACCTGACAGCCGTGGACCGGATTTTGGCCGCATAGTAGCCTATGGGGCCGGATGGAGCTGGATGGCAGCTCTCTGCCATCCGGTTTCCATCTCTCTGGGACAATCCGGGAGAATTCCAATTTCTCTCACGGACACAAAAACGTTGCTTGCAACGTTTTTGTGTCTGAGGAGAAAAATCTCCCCTAATTGCCTTCTCCCGGATCCTCCCGGATCCGGGGAAATCCGGCGCTCCCTAACATGGGAGCCTATGGGGCCGGATTGCATCGGTCCAGGAAGATCCGGGAACCGCACACCTGCGGCTCCACGCCGCTGTTTCAGGACTGTGGCTCGCTCCCTGCGAGCCTCGGTCCTGATTCATGAGCAGCTGCAGTTGCATGCGGCAGCACACCGGACCGGAGGGCATATCACCCTGACAGCCACAAATCGGATCAGACCCGCAGTGTGAAGCCGGGCTAAGGGAACATTTTAAACACTTACTAAGCCTTTGCAGGTGTTTTGTGTTAATTATTCTAATTTTCTGAGATAATGACTTTTAGGTTTTCATTGGCTGTAAGCCATAATCATCAACATTAACTGAAAAAAAACACTTGAAAAAGATCTCTCTGTAATGACTCTATATAATATATGTGTCTCACTTTATGTATTGAAATGCTGAAATAAATTAACTTTTTGATGATATTCTAATTTATTGAGATGCACTTTTACAAGCTCTATTGGAAACACCTTGTACACAGTGCACATATTTGGTCACCATTTCTAGACTGCGGAGGTGGCTTGGTAACTTAGGGCATACACAATTGCCATAAATACGGTAATTATGTAAAATCACTTTGTTCTTAGTAACAAAGAAGATTTTTATTTATGAGTGAATTACCAAGTCACTTGTTTTTTACCGTTTTAATTTGCAATTTTACCCAGACAAGAAAATAGAAAGAATCCTTTAACAGTGCAATACTATGATAAAATGTGCACAATGAGAGCTGTAAAATCCCTTAACAGTGTGCTCCCTCTAGTGGCAAATACTACAATAATTTGCTGGAAAACAAAAAAACGCAAATAGTTGCTGCCCCATGTTCCTAGTCATTATAACCAAATTCCTTTTTTGGCTACAGATTTTTTTTTTAATCAAGTAAATTTTTATTGATTTTAAACAAATACAGAAAAGAAGAAAATCAATATTTCTTATTATATATCCTCCCTTTTTGCACCTCTCTTATTAAATTCACGCTAACCCAATACCCCATTGTATTTCAATAGAAAACAGTCATGGCCAAAAGTTTTGAGAATGACACCAAAATGATATTTTCACATGATCTGCTGCCCTCTGGTTTTTATTTGTGTTTGTCTGATGTTTATATCACATACAGAAATATAATTGCAATCATATTATGAGTACCACAAGGTTATATTGACAGAATGAGTTAATGCAGGAAGTCAATATTTGCAGTGTTGACGCTTCTTCTTCAGGACCTCTGCAATTCTCCCTGGCTGCTCTCAATCAACTTCTGGACCAAATCCTGACTGATAGCCGTCCATTCTTCCATTCTTCCATTCTTCCATTCTTGCATAATCAATGCTTGCATTTTGGCAGAATTTGTTGGTTTTTGTTTGTCCACCCGTCTCTTCATGATTGACCACAAGTTCTCAATGGGATTAAGATCTGGGGAGTTTCCAGGCCATGGACCCAAAATCTCTATGTTTTGTTCCCTGAGCCATTTAGTTATGACCTTTGCTTTATGGCAAGGTGCTCCATCATGCTGGAAAAGGCATTGTTGTGCTCCATCACTGCTCTTGGACGGTTGGGAGAAGTTGCTCTTGGAGGACATTCTGGTACCATTCTTTATTCATGGCTGTGTTTTTAGGCAAGACTGTGAGTGAGCCGATTCCCTTGGCTGAGAAGCAACCCCACACATGAATGGTTTCAGGATGCTTTACAGTTGGCATGAGACAAGACTGGTGGTAGCGCTCACCTCTTCTTCTCCGAATAAGCTGTTTTCCAGATGTCCCAAACTATCGAAAAGGGGATTCATCAGAGAAAATGACTTTACCCCAGTCCTCAGCAGTCCACTCCCTGCACCTTTTGCAGAATATCAGTCGGTCCCTGATGTTTTTTCTGGAGAGAAGTGGCTTCTTTGCTTCCCTCCTTGAAACCAGGCCTTGCTCAAAGAGTCTCCACCTCACAGTGCGTGCAGAAGCACTCACACAAGCCATCTGCCATTCCTGAGCAAGCTCGGCACTGCTGGTAGTCCGATCCCGCAGCTGAAACAGTTTTAAGATACGGTCCTTGCGCTTGCTGGTCTTTCTAGGACGCCATGGAGTCTTTTTGACAACAATGGAAGCTCTCTCCTTGAAGTTCTTGATGATGCGATAGATTGTTGACTGAGGTGCAATCTTTCTAGCTGCGACACTCTTCCCTGTTAGGCCATTTATGTGCAGTGCAATGATGGCTGCACGTGTTTCTTTAGAGATAACCATGGTTAACTGAAGAGAAACAATGATACCAAGCACCAGCCTCCTTTTAAAGTGTCCAGTGGTGTTATTCTTACTTAATCATGACTGATTGTTAACCAGCCCTGTCCTCATCAACACCCACACCTGTGTTAATGGAACAATCACTAAAACGATGTTAGCTGCTCCTTTTAAGGCAGGACTGCAATGATGTTGAAATGTGTTTTGGGGGTTAAAGTTAATTTTCTAGGCAAATATTGACTTAGCAAGTAATTGCTGTTAAGCTGATCACTCTTTATGACATTCTGGAGCATATGCAAATTGCCATTAGAAAAACTAAGCAGTAGACTTCGTTAAAATTAATATTTGTATCATTCTCAAAACTTTTGACCATGACTGTACATCTAAAAGGCAAGATAAGGTGAGACATAGGTAATCATTTATAACTGCACACCCTGTGTTAAGATGTTCAAAACACAGACCAAGTGACACTTTTTCATTCAACTTATATTTACATCTTACAAGATATACATGTAGCGCCTGCCACTGCTGTGCAGGTGTGTCTGCGGTAGGTAGTTTGGTCTTCTCAGTATACTCACCCCTCTGGTGGTCCCGCAGCGTCGGACCAATTTCCATCTCCTGCCTATGGCTCCCAGTGCCTGCGCACGTGGCACAGGTCTTCTGGAAGCGCACTTAGGTCACGAGTGTGACACGTCCACTTTTCTTAAAGGGCCAGCATTTCCTACTCGGAATGACACAGCATGTGTCTGAGAAGCACAGAGTATTTAAGGCACATTCTCCATATGAGAAGTGCCTGAGCAATGTGTCATGACCCGGTTCCCTCTGCTATTTCATTAGTCCCGTGATTTACCTAACCCGTGTCTGTTTCCTTATACCGCTGTACCCACAAGCATCTGCCTGAACCAGTCCTGCTTTTGTATTCACTACAACAACCTGAACTAGCACTTCTGCTGCACCCACTGCAACAGCCTAACCGTGCCATGCTGCAGTACCCGCTGCCCCTGCTCTATCAGCCATTGAGGCTGCACATACCAGATATTGTACCTTCCTGCATCCCTGACTCTCTCGGAGTCAGCCGTCGAGATACTGAGATCCCCTGGAGTATCACCTGATGGTTATCCACTAGCACAAGTCTAACCTCCCCATCTGAGGCTCTAGTGAAGACAAGGTAGCTGCTTAGTTATGCCCTTACCAAGTCAAGATTGGTGCCTCAAACCAGTGGGTCCACTTCCAGACGCTCACCCCTGCAAGTGATACAGTACATTAAACACCATATAATGACAAATGCACCATTTGCAGATATGCTCTAAGCAAGGAGACCACAGCTTATCAAAATAAGCACTTCTATTTTCTTTAGGATATATTCTCTTTCCATTAGAATAAAAGAGCGCATATTTTTACTAGATTCTATACATGACAAGGGATTTAGAAAGATCCAATTTGTAGCAATCAGTTTTTTATCTGAATATAGTAAGTAAATTAAAGCAATTATTCCAACCTCCTCAGCCCATAACGTATGCTAAGTTTAGGGGACTAAGTGGGTACTGCTACTGCTTCGGTATTTTACCTGCATTACTTATTGTTATGTACCCATGTGTGTTTGTAATTTTCACACACTAGCTGTATTATCAGCAGGTCATTGTATACTTAGAGTCCAACTCATACAACTCTGCTTGTGCCACTAGAAGGCGCAGCAACCGGGATCGGTATGTTCAGTCACCCCAAAACACACATCCAACACACTCCAATCACAAGACTAGGGACTCTATGCCCAGCAACGGGATGGTGGGAGAGACAAATGGAGGGTGGGGAAGTTAGACAGGACATGGTTAGGGGAGGAAACAAAAACCCAGGAAACACTTTAGGAAGTTAGTTAGTCAGTTAGTCAGTTGAGTCCAGGAGTTCAGTTCAGTAGAGAGAGAGGAGAGAGAGTACCATCATCATACAAGACTGAAAGGACACAGACCCGACGGCTTGTACCACCATGAGGCTTGTCCGGGTCCCGGTCCACAGACTGTAGAGAGAGACAAAAGGAGTCCTAGGGGCACAGATAGTGAGCAATCCATCTGTGTGCTCGAATTGGCTGGAAAGCTGAAGGACTGGGGCAGAAACCAGGGTGCCGGCTCTGAGGTGGCCAGGATGCTCCATGCTCCAACCACGAAACCCAGCGGGGTGCGGGATCTTTATGTCCGCGACCCAACCTTCAGGGGACCAGGCAAGTCGCCCAACAAAGGCTCATGACTGCTGGATCATAGCTTTGCGTGTAGAAAAGAGAGAAAGCGAAGCCCATGAAAGGTACATGAAAGGGGGTGATCTGGACGAGCCATCCCGGTTGCTAAGAGACTACCGAAGCCACCACTGGACTGTCTTGTAACTGAAACATCTGCCGTGAAAGCTAAGTAAACCGGGTTGAATCTCAGCACTGTGTGAGACTGTCATTTCTGAGCCTGCTCGAGAGTATCCCTGAACCCTGCCAGCAGCCAGCACAGCCCCACGGGCCTTCCATTCCCCAATTCATATCCACTGACTATACGGTTGCCCTGGGGACCCGCTCTTCTCGTGGAGAGCAAAAACCATCAAAGCTGTTACTCCCATCATCCCCAGCGGTCTCTACTACATCAACGGCTACACCGTCCGTATTCCTTTTGGGTGGCGTCATGACGAAAACTTTTTTATTTAATTTTACATTTTTCTTTAATCCCTTTTTCAATTTTCCCCTTTTTTAACTGATTACCCGACGAGAGGATCACGGACCAGGTCACACCACCATGACATCCCGCAGCCCAGATGAGGACGAGAGGGCCCAGTTCCAAGTACTCCACAGTCTCCGCCCGGGGCGAGTCAGCTTTATGGCTTCACGAAAAGGATATACCGACCCGGCATAACCGGGTCTTGTGCGCCTTACAGACTGTATTTTCTGGGCCTGAGTAATGGCGGCCCCAAAAGACTGAAAACATGGGCTGGCAAAGGGGCGTACCACAGTCCCTTATAGTGGGCCAGGTATGCCCAAGGTACGAAAAATGGCCTACATCCCTTCCCTTCCACTCTCCAAGAATCGGGAGGTCAGACCCATAGGCCGTTTTACCCCGCCCAAGGATGTGGCTGCCGACGACAACAAACGGAGACACCCATGAAGGGAGGGAGAAGAAGACAAGAGAGACTCAGACACGAGGAACAGCAAAGACCCACTTCTTTATAATGGGCACATTATTTAAAGAGGCCCTCATGCACGTCTCTATCCAGGGGCATTGGGGTGCCTCCCAATGTTTAGCAGCCCTGCATAGGGCAATACTACAAAAGAACCACTTCCTTATAATGGGCACATTATTTAAAGAGGCCCTCATGCACCACTCTATCCAGGGGCATTGAAGTGCCTCCCAATTTTTGGCAGCCCTGCCTAGGGCAATACTACAAAAGACCCACTTCCTTATAATGGGCACATTATTTAAAGAGGCCCTCATGCACCTCTCTATCCAAGGGCATTGAAGTGCCTCCCAATTTTTGGCAGCCCTGCCTAGGGCAATACTACAAAAGACCCACTTCCTTATAATGGACACATTATTTAAAGAGGCCTTCATGTACGTCTCTTCCCAGTGTCATCGGAGTGCCACACAATTTTTTTTTTAATTCTTTCATGTTATCCAAAAAGTAACATACACCAACTCTGTCTCACAAGTGGGTATGAGCCCTAAATATTTTCTCCAATAAAATCCATTTTGGTTTAATTTTGTAACTTTGTCTTGACAGTCTGTAAAAGTGGCGTAATGGTAATGGTCTGACAACATTGTTCACAGCAGTGACCTTGGGGTCTGAAATGCTTACTGGGGTCTTCCCCATGCTATTCCCATGTCATTTGAGCACTGTTCTGATACTTGTGTGACATTTTTAGGGTTTATCCATGCTGCCGGGGGTCGTGCCAGAAAAATACTCGGGTCTCCCATAGGATAACATTGGGCTCGGTGCTCGGGTATCTTGTGATGCTTGGCCCGAGCTTCGAGCACCCGAGCATTTTAGTACTCACTCATCTCTAAATATGAGGTCTTATTGAAGACCCAAATATGATATGCTCACCACACTGCAGATCATGGAGAGTTGATGTAGTAGGAATATAGACAGGGTTGAACACTTGCACCTTTTAGTATCTTTCATGTGGCACTAAAGAGTGTTTTTAGCCTTAACAAAAAACAGCAAATAAATAATAAAAAAAAAACAGACATGGGGTCTCTCAACTTTTGCTAACCAGTCAAGATAAAGCAGACAGTTGCGGGCTTTATTACTAGGCTAGGAATGTCCATTGTTACTGTGGGCTGCAGCTGTCTGCTTTACCTTGGCTGGTGATCAAAAACATAGGTTTTTTTTTTACATTATTTATTTATTAGGTTAAATCAGGCTAAATAGTTTGTAGCCTAGTTTACCCTAATGAAAAAAGAATCCACTATTTTTTATTTATTTATTAGGTTAAACCAGGCTAAGAACTTTTTACATTCTTTTCTGAGAAAATTTACTAAGTGGAAGAAACAAAGATATAAAACCTTCATTTTATGCATTAAAATAATCTCTGACATCAGCGTAAAGGTTCAACATGGAACTTTTAGTGCTCACTATAATGAATGAAATTCTATTTGCATAGAGTGATATGGAATTTAGCATAATAAACCTGAAAATATTGTATAGACAAGCACATGTATTTGGTCAAGGGCATGAGATTAAAAGATAAAATTCCTTTTCTACATCTCATATGTTACATGCTGTTTTCGTGTTGTATTCAGAATTAGTATTTTGATGGACACAATATTTGTATTTTAAATTAAACTCTATATGACCATTGTGGTGCGGCATGATAAAGGTGGCACTGACCACGCGACCTACAGTAGGTGCGCTGTGACGTGGCATCCAACAAAGTCATACCGGCATTTTCCTGTTTTCAGGATTTAGGTTATAAAACTGCAGATCTCTCAGTAACCTAGAAAACGGGCAGCATTGGCAAAGGGCCAAAAAAGCATTTAATAGAGATTTTACGGGTTATTGCGGGATGGAGGGAGGGCACAATTGTCAATAATATATGAATAGGATAGTATTCATCTGAACTACTAGAGTGAAAGAATAGATCAGAGAAGGCATGTAAAGAGCTGTGAGGTTCCATTAGTGGCAGCAGGCACAATGTTACATATACAGGGCAATGTGACCCCAAGTAGCAGCAGCTTGTAGGACAGATGGAGAGGAAAGCTGATTAAAGTTACTGACGACTGTTTAGTCTAGAATTTCCATTTTTACAAGCTCCTCGTATAAAGTTAGAATTATGAATGGCAATAATTGTTCATGTGTTTATTTCTAATTATTACATTTGGGCTACAGTCTGGTGTGGCAGATTTATTATGGATTGTAGAGTTAGTACAGTACAATACATATGAATGGAGATGACAAATCCTCATGACTTACTGCAAGGGTGGACAATTCATTGCGAGGGGCCACGCAAGAGGCTGTCACCAAGCCAACACTCAGAAATAAATTCAGCTTACCGTATATACTCGTGTATAAGCCGACCCGTGTATAAGCCGACCCCCCTACTTTTGCCCCCAAAACCTGGGAAAACCTATTGACTCGTGTATAAGCCGAGGGTGGACCCCAGCACAGGTATACAGCCCCCAGCAATGTGGTATACTGCAGCCTCCCCAGTGGTATATACAGCAGCAGCCCCAGTGGTAGTATACGGCAGCCCCAGAGGTATATACAGCAGCAGCCCCAGTGGTAGTATACAGCAGCCCCAGAGGTATATACAGCAGCAGCCCCAGTGGTATATACAGCAGCAGCCCCAGTGGTAGTATACAGCAGCCCCAGAGGTATATACAGCTGCCCCAGTGGTAGTATACAGCAGCAGCCCCAGTGGTAGTATACAGCAGCAGCCCCATTGGTAGTATACAGCAGCAGCCCCAGTGGTATATCCAGCAGCAGCCCCAGTGGTAGTATACAGCAGCCCCAGAGGTATATACAGCAGCCCCAGTGGTAGTATACAGCAGCAGCCCCATTGGTAGTATACAGCAGCAGCCCCAGTGGTAGTATACAGCAGCCCCAGAGGTATATACAGCAGCCCCAGTGGTAGTATACAGCAGCAGCCCCAGTGGTAGTATACAGCAGCAGCCCAATTGGTAGTATACAGCAGCAGCCCCAGTGGTATATACAGGCCCCCCCATCAGTATACAGGGCCCCCCCCTTGCTGCCGCAATCCTGTAAAGGAATAGATCATTATACTTATCCCTGCCGCTGTCCCGCCGCCGCCATCGCGCTCCTCCGGCTTCATCCGGCTTTTTCCGGCTTCTTCCTCTGGTGCACAGACAATGGCGTCATTGCCTGCGCCCACCGGAGGAGGAAGCCGGAAGAAGCCGGATGAAGCCGGAGGAGCGCGATGGCGGCGGCGGGACAGCGGCAGGGATAAGTATAATGATGTATTCCTTTACAGGATTGTGGCAGCAAGGGGGGGCCTGTATACTGATGGGGGCGGGTGGCCTGTATACTGTGTACAGTGTATACAGTATACAGTGACTTGCGTATAAGCCGAGGGGGGGACTTTTCAGCCCAATTTTTGGGCTGAAAAACTCGGCTTATACGCGAGTATATATGGTAATATTAAAGGGAATCTGTTAGCAGGTTTTTGCTATGCTAGCTGAGAACCATATGCTGTAAGGGTTAAAAAAAAAATTAACCGTGCCTCTGTTATCAGGGTTTGTGCTATTGTTTACATAAACTAAAGGCTTTATTACCCTGTGATTACCATTACTGGATACTTTGTCACGCGCACTGCGCTCCGAGCTGTAAACTGTTGTGACTGACACCTCACTGTCAATGCACAATCTCTATGGAGAGACTGGTGTGGGGCGGGGGCATCCCTTCCAGCTCTGCTACATGCCTAAAACTAAATGCTTTGATTGTGCCAGAAAGGCTACAGCCAGCAATCTATGTGAAACATCGTTGGATTCAGGGTTTTTGTGACTACATTGTGTTGCTGTCAGATCATTTTGTAAGTAAATGAAATATCAGCTCACCCCTGAGGCGTAGTTCCAGTCCTGGATGGGAGCACATGAATCCCACTGCTGTACAGTGTTTAAACTGTGACAAGACATAAAACTGGATCCAGATCATTCAGTGCTCTCATGCACCAACCCCTACTCTATTTCTGCTATGTTGTCTGAGATGTCCTAATTCATGTTACACCATTTTAAAGAAGTTTTTCTAAATAAAGTCTAAAGGAACTTCTATTAACACCCGGGCGTGTGAGCTGGATCCAGTCAAGCAAAAACCTGTTGACAAATTCCCTTCAATTTATTATTAAATATAATTATTTTATTTTTAGTATTATTACCATATTTTTCATATTATAATTTGTTTAAATATTTACTGTTTTCCACAGCAATAATCCCATCCACCTCTAAGAACTGACCCCAGCACCGAGAGGTGGGCAGGATTATGAGTGTGCAGAGCGGTGAATATTCATTCTCATTAATAGCGGGCACAGTGATCACACAGCCGCTGGCTAATTACAGCTGCTGGGTATCACTACTTAAGAAAATGAATAATCACTGCTCCCTACAACCAGAATTCTGGAAGTGGGATGCAGCAAATATTCCAGCAGTTGATGTTGGTGCAGTTACATCATGCGCTGCCTGTGGCTTATATACAGAGGTCAGTTACCAGCATCAAAAGAGGACAGCACACAACAAGGGAATGGAGGGAAGGTGACTAGAATCATTACATTTTTATGTGTGCGGTGTGATGGGAGCCATATACACCATGATAGGTCCATGATGAGGATCATATACACCAAGGATGGACCCAGGATAAAGGCCATATATGTCAGGATGGGGATCATATATACCAGGGTGGGCCCAGGGTGAAGGCTATATATAACAGGATGGGGCCATATATACCAGAGTAGGGCCATATATAGCAGGATGGGTCCTAGAAATAGAGTCACGTATGCCAGGATGGAACCATATATACCAGGATAGGCCCAAGATGAGGCCATATATACCAGGGTAAGGCCATATAGACCAGGATGGACCCAGAATGAGGCCATATATACCAGGATGAGGGCCAAATATCCCCTATACAGTTTCCGCAACTGTCGCCGCCATGAACCTATTCCCTGACTGTCCCTGGACTACCACTGCACAGGGCTCAGAGCGGGAGATCACTAGCCTGCCCGGCTAGCAACTAAAGGGACACACCAGGGAACAACAAAGAGGGAAAAGATACACTTAGCTTGTGCAGATCCAACAGCAAACCAACAGGCTCCAGGAAAGACTGCTTAGAGCTCTGATGCAATCAGGATCACCTAAACAGCTATCACCAGCAGTGCAATCTGGGAGTCAACGAAATATATACACAGCTCAAGGCGTCAGCTGGGTTCTAGTGACCTCCAGCTTTCACTAAAAGGGAAATGCCTTTTAAAGCGACAGAGACATTTTTTCTTTAGGATGTGGATTGTTTGGCCAAACGCTGGGACCTTCTGCGAGTGACCTCTACAGTCTCATCTGTGCCTCCTGACACACCCGTGACAGGGGATCATACATACCAGGATGGCCCCAGTATGAGGACCATATATTCTAGGATGGGCCCAAAATGGGTATCATATATTCCTGCAAGAGTCAAGGATGGGGAACATATACAGTTGTGGCCAAAAGTATTGACACCCCTACAATTCTGTCCTTGTGTGTACCACATTGAGCATGGAGAAAAGAAAGAAGACCAAAGAACTGTCTGAGGACTTGAGAAACCAAATTGTGAGGAAGCATGAGCAATCTCAAGGCTACAAGTTAATCTCCAAAGACTTAAATGTTCCTGTGTCTACCGTGCGCAGTGTCCTCAAGATGTTTAAAGCCCATGGCACTGTGGCTAACCTCCCTAGATGTGGATGGAAAAGAAAAATTGACAGTAGATTTCAACGCAAGATTGTGTGGATGGTGGATAAAGAACCTCAACTAACATCCAAGCAAGTTCAAGCTGCCCTGCAGTCCGAGGGTACAACAGTGTCAACCCGTACTATCCGTCGGCGTCTGAATGAAAAGGGTCTGTATAGTAGGATACCCAGGAAGACCCCACTTCTTACCCCGAGACATAAAAAAGCCAGGCTGGAGTTTGCCAAAACTTACCTGAGAAAGCCTAAAACATTTTGGAAGAATGTTCTCTGGTCAGATGAGACAAAAGTAGAGCTTTTTGGGCAAAGGCATCAACACAGAATTTTGCAGCATAATGTAGGGCCCAGAGTGAGAAAGCTGGGTCTCCCTCAGAGGTCATGGGTCTTCCAGCAGGACAATGACCCAAAACACACTTCAAAAAGCACTAGAAAATGGTTTGAGAGAAAGCACTGGAGACTTCTAAGGTGGCCAGCAATGAGTCCACACCTGAATCCCATAGAACACCTGTGGAGAGATCTAAAAATGGCAGTTTGGAGAAGTCACCCTTGAAATATCAGGGACCTGGAGCAGTTTGCCAAAGAAGAATGGTCTAAAATTCCAGCAGAGCATTGTCAGAAACTCATTGATGGTTACCGGAAGCGGTTGATCGCAGTTATTTTGGCTAAAGGTTGTGCAACCAAGTATTAGGCTGAGGGTGCCAATACTTTTGCCTGGCCCATTTTTGGAGTTTTGTGTGAAATGATCAATGTTTTCCTTTTTGCTTCATTCTCTTTTGTGTTTTTTCATTGAAGACAAATTAAATGAAGATAATAATACCAAAGAATCTGTGATTGCAATCATTTTCAGGAAAAAACTGAGTATTATCTTACAGGATTGCAGGGGTGTCAATACTTTTGGCCACAACTGTATATCAGGATGGAGACATATTCCTGGCAGGGGCCCAGCATGGGGGACATTAGTACAGAATTGGGGACAATCCTGTGGTAGCCACAGAAACAGCTAACAGCTGAGGAGAATCAGGGGATGATGGCCCACGTGCTATAGGTGCGGGTTCTATAAGTCACAAAGCACTCACTGTGAGTCCTTTGTGATGTTGGTCTACCAGGCATTGCTCCCACCTAGCCAGAATCCTACTCCACACTGATGAGGGGCAATACCCCAAAACAGCGGTCTGTGGATGGATACCTGGCTCTGTTAATTCCCTTGTCATATCCTTAACTCGTAACTGAGTGGGATATTGACTAAAAGGGCCGCTTAATATGGTGGTTATGGTGGTCTCCGCAAGGATTCCACCCCAGGGCTAGGTCCTTCCCTGGAGGGATATCTGGCTAGTCCCGTGTTTGAGACTCTTAATTGAGGCTCCACAGACTCCATTTGCGGGTTCTATAAGTGGCACTCACATCTATGAGACAATTATGACTTATGCTTAGATGGGAATACTCCTTTATGTCAGACTTTGAACACAAGTTTTTAAAGCTTTTAAGCTTTATAAAAAGCTCTAGAGGTCCCAATGTAATCATCCTATGGACAATATGTACTATTCTGGCCATTAGGTTTCTATGGATAATACTAGCTTCTATATGCTGTCTATGATCTCCATAGAACACAGATACTGTAACACTTGGTTACTACAGGATTCCTCAGGGGTTTGAATTAAGAATTATTGTAAATATTAACCTTTGGGGAGATGTTCTCTTTAAACAGTGAGACTTATGCAAATATATTTTGTCAGTGTCTTCAGGCCGTCTTATAACACGTTATGTGAGTGTAAAAAGTGTCAACAATGTCACTAGGCAAAAATGTAATTTAAGTAATGTTTCTCAGTCTAACCTTAATGTATAAACCAGGGGTCTCAAATACACAGCCTTTGGGTTGGATATAGCCTCCAGACACAGCAGACCCCCATGTCAATCGTGGGCCGGTCCACAGGACCGTGGATGTCCGTGCTTTGCTTCAGATGAAGCAAAGTTTGCCAGCACCACCAGGGAGAAGCTGCTGTACCTATGACAGACGCTGGCAAATTAAAAGCCAGCAGCTGATGTCAGCGGATGACATCCGCTGCTGGCCTTCGATTGGTCAGCGGCTGCCATTGGTGTAGCCAAGCTGAGCTTGATCCTGACGTTGCCAGCAAACACAGTCATCTGGTTCATGATTACCAAAGGAGTCTGCTGTGCCCTGCAGGCTGTAGGTGCATTAAAGAGGACGAGGGAACAGAGGAAAGGTGAGAAGAGACGTGTGTGTGTCTAAAATGACACAATAGGGGACAAAGGTGGGCCATTTCTACAAGAAGAATGGGAGAAAGATGGGGCCATTATGACAAGAAGAAGGGGAGCAATATGGGAACAATACTGCAAGAAGGGGAGTAAGATGGGGCCATTATGACAAGAAGAAGGGAGAAAGTTTTGGGTCATTACTATAGGATGACGACCAGAATGGGGGATATAACTACAAGATGGTGTCCAGGATGGGGCACATAATTGGAAGATGTTGGCCAAAATTACTATCTAGTGCTAAATTACAAGAGGATAAAATACGAAAAAAATATGATAAAACATTTCAAGATGACGTGGCTTTTTTACCACTAAAAATGCTTTTTATACATATAAAATAAATAAAAAAGTGCTCATTTCTAATTGCCACTTCGGTAACATCAAAAGGTATATAAACCAATACACAGAATGACATTTAAAAAATAAACAAGCAAAAAATGTTCAAAAAGTCATCAAAAAGTGAATAGAAAAAGATATGGTATCACTAAAAATGTCACTTAAGGCCACTTCACACACACAGATATCTGAGTCCAATATCTGAACAGATCTCTGGTTGCAGTGAAATCATGGATACATTGTTCCATTTTGTGGCTGTGTACAACATGGAGCAATGTATCCATTATTTCACTGCAACCAGAGATCTGTTCAGAAATTGGACTCAGATATCTGTGTGTGTGAAGTGGCCTTTAGGCTGATTTCACACCACAGTTTTTTCACTGATCAGGTTCGATCAGGTTTGTGTGCCAAAACCACGTTTGGCTCCAAAACCCAGAACAGGTGTCAATCTTTCAATCATACTTTTTCTCTGTAATGGTGGGTTTACACACACCAATCATTGTATCCAATATCTGAACCAATCTCTGGTTGCAGTGAAATCATGGACAGATTGCTCCATGTTGTACACAGCCACAAAATGGAACTATGTGTCCATGATTTCACTGCAACCATAGATCTGTTCAGAGATTGGATACAATGATTGGTGTGTGTAAACCCACCATAAGTTCCTCTCCTGGTTCCTCTCCTGGTTTTGGCACACAAACCTGATCGAACCTGATCAGGGAAAAAACTGTGGTGTGAAGGGGGCCTTAGTCCTACAAAGGGTGCAGCCGCCCAATCTCAATCTTTTTTCTATGTGCGGATCATATACCCAGTCAAGTTTGCGACCCCTGGTATAAACTAATCACACAGCCTTGTATGGAATATAGTTCCTATAAAACTCACACCTTTTGTGATCTATCCCCTGCCCCTATCCTGCAGAAACTGAAGTTTAATTACCGTACATACTCGCGCAGTGCCGGGACAAGGCATTTTGGTGCCCTAGGCAGGTAAGGCAAACGGCGCCCCCCCCGAAATATGTCTGGGAATAAAAATGTCAGCATACTTTGAAAGTAAATTTAATTTAACAGGGACCTATAAAAGGTTCGTCCAACCACACTACAGAGACATACTGATAGGATGTTTACATTGTGAGCCCCAATGGGGACAGTGTTCATGATGTATGTAAAGTGCTGTGGAGTTCATAGTGTAATATAAATGCAAAAAGTATTATTCTTAATATTATGTCACAATACCAGGATCTGAGGATCTTCTATTTCGAGGTCAGGGACTCTCTGATGCCATGTTGCTGCTTGTCTCGCTGTTGTCCTCTTTTGAAACTGCAGTGCGGTGGACAAGAGAGCATTAACTGGTTAATAACAAGAAGTATGGAGTGTGTACTGAGCCATAAACCCTCCCCTTAACATGAAGTATGGAGTGTGTACTGACTGAACCATAAACCTCCTCATACCATGTCCAGCAGACATTGTAGGATTACTACCCATATATACTCGTGTATAACCCGACCCGTGTATAAGCCGACCCCCCTACTTTTGCCCCCAAAACCTGGGAAAACCTATTGACTCGTGTATAAGCCGAGGGTGGACCCCAGCACAGGTATACAGCCCCCAGCAAAGTGGTATACAGCAGCCTCTCCAG
Source organism: Allobates femoralis (assembly GCA_033576535.1). Lineage (NCBI taxonomy): Eukaryota > Metazoa > Chordata > Amphibia > Anura > Aromobatidae > Allobates > Allobates femoralis. The sequence goes on from JARQOC010000001.1 coordinate 89,952,544, forward strand.
TGGTATATACAGACCCCAGTGGTAATACAGCAGCCCCAGGGGTAATACAGCAGCCCCAGGGTTATACAGCAGCCCCAGGGGTTATACAGCAGCCCCAGGGGTTATACAGCAGCCCCAGGGGTAATACAGCAGCCCCAGGGGTAATACAGCAGCCCCAGGGGTTATACAGCAGCCCCAGGGGTTATACAGCAGCCCCAGGGGTAATACAGCAGCCCCAGTGGTAATACAGCAGCCCCAGGGGTAATACAGCATCCCCAGGGGTAATACAGCAGCCCCAGGGGTTATACAGCAGCCCCAGGGGTTATACAGCAGCCCCAGGGGTTATACAGCAGCCCCAGGGGTTATACAGCAGCCCCAGTGGTATATACAGGCCCCAGCAGTATATACAGCAGCCCCAGTGGAATATACAGGCCCCAGCAGTATATACAGGCCCCAGCACTATATACAGCAGCCCCAGTGGAATATACAGGCCCCAGCAGTATATACAGCAGCCCCAGTGGAATATACAGGCCCCAGCAGTATATACAGGCCCCAGCACTATATACAGCAGCCCCAGTGGAATATACAGGCCCCAGCAGTATATACAGGCCCCAGCAGTATATACAGGCCCCAGCACTATATACAGCAGCCCCAGTGGAATATACAGGCCCCAGCAGTATATACAGGCCCCAGCACTATATACAGCAGCCCCAGTGGAATATACAGGCCCCAGCAGTATATACAGGCCCCAGCACTATATACAGCAGCCCCAGTGGAATATACAGGCCCCAGCAGTATATACAGGCCCCAGCACTATATACAGCAGCCCCAGTGGAATATACAGGCCCCAGCAGTATATACAGGCCCCAGCAGTATATACAGGCCCCAGCACTATATACAGTGGAATATACAGGCCCCAGCAGTATATACAGGCCCCAGCAATATGAAGCATATAGGACATTTTTCAATTGCTTGATCCACTGTACATAGAACAAAACAGTACATTTACAGGTTTTTAGACATGTAGAATAAGAAGAATTGGAGTAATGTAGACATGTACTTCAGTTCATGGACAGGACATCTATCTTTAATTGCATAATTCTGCTGCCCCGTCCTTCATCGACTTTGTTCTGATGTCCTCCTATCATGATGCGCGCTCTGCATTTCTGGTGCGCAGCGCAGCCATAATTCCACAAGCAATGGGTCTGGAAATCTGGCGGCCACTAGTCTAGCGGTACCGTGCACTGCCACCGACAACAGGAACTCGCCGCATATGCCTACTCACCGCCACCGATCCCGAGGCCGCCGTCACCGTGCGTCTGCTGGGCGCGCCGCTGGCTGTACTGAGGAGGAGAGGAGGGGCGGGCAGAGCCGCGGGACAGGAAGCAGGAAGTCGGACTCCCGCCCTCCTCCCTCTCTGGCCGACGCGCCGCGGCCGCCGGCGGCCAGCACGGGGCCTCCCAGCCCAGGGGCCGGCCAAAAATGCGCCCTCCACTAGATGGCGCCCTAGGCGACCGCCTAGGGTCGCCTAGTCGTAGTCCCGGCCCTGTACTCGCGTATAAGCCGAGTTTTTCAGCCCAAAAATTGGGCTGAAAAGTCCCGCCCTCGGCTTATACGCGAGTCACTGTATACTGTATACAATGTATACAGTATACAGTGCCCCCCATTAGTATACAGGGCCCCCCCGCCGCAATCCTGTAAAGGAAGAGATTAGTATACTTATCCCTCCGCTGTCCTGCTGCCGCTGTCCCGCCGCTGCCATCACGCTCCTCCATCTTCATCCATCGTCTGCCGTCTTCTTCCGGCTTCCTCCGGTGGGCGCAGGCAATGACGTCATTGTCTGCGCGACCGAGGAGGAAGCCGGAAGAAAATGGAGGATCGCAATGGCGGCGGGACAGCGGCAGCGGGACAGCGGAGGGATAAGTATACTAATCTCTTCCTTTACAGGATTGCGGCGGGGGGGGCCTGCATACTGATGGGGGGGGCCTGTATATACCTCTGGGGCATCTGTATACTACCACTGGGGCTGCTGTATATAGATGGGGGGGCCTGTATATACCTTTGGGGCATCTGTATACTACCACTGGGGCTGCTGTATACTGATGGGGGGGGCCTGTATATACCTTTTGGGCATCTGTATACTACCACTGGGGCTGCTGTATATTGATGGGGGGGCCTATATATACCTCTGCGGCATCTGTATACTACCACTGGGGCTGCTGTATACTGATGGGGGGGGGCTGTATATACCTCTGGGGCATCTGTATACTACCACTGGGGCTGCTGTATATAGATGGGGGGGCCTGTATATACCTCTGGGGCATCTGTATACTACCACTGGGGCTGCTGTACACTGATGGGGGGCCTGTATATACCTCTGGGGCTTCTGTATACTACCACTGGGGCTGCTGTATACTGATGGGGGGGCCTGTATAAACCTCTGGGGCATCTGTATACTACCACTGGGGCTGCTGTATACTGATGGGGGGGCCTGTATATACCTCTGGGGCTTCTGTATACTACCACTGGGGCTGCTGTATATACCTCTAGCGGCTTCTGTATACTACCACTGGGGCTGCTGTATATACCTTTGGGGCTTCGGTATACTACCACTGGGGCTGCTGTATATACCTCTGGGACGTCTGTATACTACCACTGGGGCTGCTGTATATACCTCTGGGGCTTCTGTATATACCTCTGGGGCTTCTGTATACTACCACTGGGTCTGCTGTATATACCTCTGGGGCTTCTGTATACTACCACTGGGGCTGCTGTGTATACCTCTGGGGCTTCTGTATACTACCACTGGGGCTGCTGCTGTATATACCACTGGGGCTGCTGCTGTATACTACCACTGGGGAGGCTGCTGTATACCACACTGCTGGGGGCTGTATACTTGTGCTGGGGTCCATCCTTGGCTTATACACGAGTCAATAGGTTTTCCCAGGTTTTGGGGGCAAAAGTAGAGGGGTCGGCTTATACATGGGTCGGCTTATACACGAGTATATACGGTAAATATGCTAATTAGGATGCTTAGTGCACAATAGTGTGGCCAAGAGTCTGTGTACTGTTCTGCTCACTGGTTTCAACTGTCACATCCAAAACATATAGAAAAGACAGTGACTCACCAGTTGGTATTGGTTCAAACTTTCTTTATTCTACCCCTGTGTCACCCCAGGGTGTGGGGTACTCAGATATCAGGCGGCAAAGGGTTAACTGCTGTGTCACGGGGAATGGCGGCCGCGCCTGACCCCGTGTCCCGGGGGACTATTCTCTTGAAAAGGGGAATTTTATACAAAGGATTATTTACAAGTCTATAGTTTGTCGTGACGCCACCTGCAGTACCTGGTGAGATATCACCAGCGCCGCTCTAGTCCTCCGGAGGTCAGTGGTAATGTGGCCGAGATGGTTTAGTCCTCCGCAGGCAGGACTGGGACCTCTGGGGAAGGTAATCTGTGGGGGGTATGAGTTCATGCAAAAAGAAGCAGCAGAGGCAAAGTCACTTCACCGGGTACTTTACTGGAACTTTAGTAGCATTATTACAGTCCTCAGTGCAGTTAGATGTTAAATGACAAGTAGCTATGGGTGGCTGCAAGTGGATCTCTGGTAGATGGACGGAACCCCCAGTGTGTGCCTTTCTTGTTCCTTCTCTTCCCTGCTTCCCAGTAGCTGTGTGAAGCCTGACCTTGTACAGAGTAAGTCTGACCTCCTGCTGTTTCTCTTTCCTTCCCTAGCTCCCGTCAGGTAACCTTCTGTTGAACACTGCGGCTGTTGGGCACTGCGACTCTTTGCACAGCGACTTGCCAGCCGTGCCTGGTTCCCTCTAATGGTTGTTTGGGAATCAGGGCCATATCTAGAGATACCCCCGTGCTTTGGATTTTCTGCAGGCCATAAAGGTTCCTACAGGTGCGAGCTCCGGTACCCGGTTTCTCTCCTAAAGCGAACTTCCTCTGAGCTCCTTGCTCCCTTCTCTGCTTTGTGTCTGGGATCTGTTCTGGTTTCTTCCTGGATCCCACAGCCGAGGAGACCCTCCTTCATGCCTCAGGATCCCTGCCTGGAACTCTCCTAGCTCTCCAACCCAGAGGCAGAGACCTGAAGCCCAAAAGGCTTCCAGCCAAAGACCTCCTTTCTCCCCCAGGGGGTGACTAAATAACCTCCCTAGTTCCCTCCCACTGCATGATCTAGTGTGGATTTAGGGTTCCGCCTACCATCCTGAAATCCACTTGCAGCTGGGGTTACTACACCTCTTTTACGGGTGCAGTACCCCTCTGTGGCACCTACATAGTGGGGCGCCACACTCCCATAAGGCTCACACATAGCGACGTTTCGATCACATCAGATCTTTGTTAAGCATGCTTAACGGGAGCAGAATAAAGAAAGTTTGATGTAATACCAACTGGTGAGGCGCTGTCTTTTCTATATGTTTTGGACGTGACGGTTTCCAGGAGGGACTCCTTGGATTGGATGTGTATCTCAATTCTGAGGTAAATAACATGACCCTATCTTTCCAAAGTGCTGCAAATTCCTTCTTAATTTTGTGGTTTCAACCGCCAGTCACATCTTGTTGGGAATGAGCACTGTCTGTAAAGAAACATTACGTAAATCAGTGCTGCCAATCACAAGTAAGGGAGGTAGGAGCATGCAAAGCAATGGGCAGAACGGTGCACTGCAACACTTTGTTATAGTAAGGATGCACAGAGCACTATTATGATAATTAAATAAAACTTCAGTCCATGTTCCCACAGTAAAAAATTATGCTTTTTTTCTGCTGTATCTTTTCTGCACTAAGGCTCCTTTCACATCAGCGGTTTACGTTGATGTGCGGCGGATCTGGCAAGTGGCGCCGCATCTGCCGCTTCTGCCACCTAACAGCCGACTTGCAATCTGAATCCGGCAAGCCCCATTCATTGTCTAGAGGACTTGCGCTAGGGTGCAGCAAGTGCAGTCTTGCCGGATGCAGCAGATCTGGCACTTGCGGCCACAAAAAAAAAAAAACAGTGCAAGCGGAGCAGAAGGGCAGGTTGAGAACCAGGGGACCAGCCCTGAAGGTGGGGAGAAGACTCTTCGCTCCAACCACGGAACCGGAGGCCACAAGATCTAGAGGAGCTCTGACCGACTCCCGACACATCCGCCGAGAAGGTAGCCATACTAGGGTCAGGGGACATGGCCGGTCACTCGACAGGACCCGTGGCTGCTGGATTGGGGCACTGTGTGCAGAGGCTTGAGCAGGAGTGAGACGGACAGGCAGCGCTGACAGAAAAGGCAACCAGAGAAGAAAGGAACATAAAGGGGTGTCTTGGACGAGCTATCTTGGTAGTTGAGGACTCTCCGGACTGAAATTGTGCCTCCAGGCCTGAAGGGGGAGCTCTAAATCCCGAGTTCAGGGGAGCTCCCCTATAAATTCTGGTCTGGGGCAGACTTAGTCAAAGAGAGGAGAGGAGCCAGCGCGAGGGGCGGCTGCAGCCTAGTCCACAGCTCGAGGTTGCAGTGCCTGTACCATCCGAAGTCCCAGTCACCGCGGTACCAGCCATAGCTCCAGTAATGCCATTCCTGATGCCGTACACATAAGGGGCGACGAGGTTGCCGCAATACTCAAGTGAACCAAATACCCTGACAAATTTCAGGGAGAGACTGGACAGTTTCTATAGTGTCTATTCCCTGAAGGAAGATCAGCGAGTTACTATGCTAATGGAGCAATTAACTGGTGCAGCCCAGTGGGAGGTAAAGTCCTAGCCGGACACTGATAGACACTGTTGAACATCTAATGACCAGACAGAAAGTCAGCTTTGATACCCGTACTGCCGCAAAGCTGAAAATAAGATTCTTTGGGTGTAAACAGAGGGTGCCGGACAGCATAAGAGACTTTGCTTTAAACCTCTGGGAAGCACTGAGAATAATGAAACAGACAGACCCTAATGGTATGCTAGAAGAGAACAAAATGCTCATTGAACAGTTTATTGAGGGGGTCCTATCCCCTGCTCACAGAGTCCAACTGCGTATGATGGCTATACTGAACTCTAATCTAGACTTGGGCATCAGGATACTGCAAGAAGAAACAATCAGTGGCCCAGAACCTGCACAATGCCTGGCAATAACATACCACCAAGAGGGGGTGAAAACCTCATAGGCCACATCAGGGGCCAGTGCACAGACTCTTGAGCCTATCACTACTGAGTCTCTGCACTAAAAGGTTGAGGCACTGACTAAGAGCATGGCTGAGAGATGCAGGGATCCAAGCCAGATGAAGATTTTACTATTTATGCAATTAAAGGCAAGCCTGTGCCACAGGTTGGGTTTAAAGAAGTGACCATAAAGGTGAGGCAGGTAGAATTAAAAGCCCAGGGATTGATAATTGTTGATGTTGACCGACAAGAAAGTAACCCAATGATAACCTTAGGCACTAATGTTATTGAGAATTGTCTAGGGGAGAGTATTGTCTTGTTACAACAGGTTGCCAAAACTGCCAACCACAGGCAGCAGCGGGTCCTGCAGAAAGAAATAAAGGCCCTGATGCTGAGGCAGCAGGTGGAGCTCTCCGGAGGAGAAGTCGGCAGTGTAAAGGTAAGTAATTTGGTACCCATTGTAATACCCCCACGAAGTGAAATGTTAATCTGGTGTAGGGCAGCAATAGACCTTAGAGGGCAAGATTACCAAGCCCTGGTAGAGCCTGTGTATAAAGACAGTAGGCCCACTGTCCTGACAGCCAGAGTAGTTGATGTACGCAAGGGGTGAGTACCAGTACGTATCTTGAATTGTGGTGAAAAAGAAGTCAAACTGCCCAGGTTTGCTACCATTGCTGAATTGTACACTGTCAATAACAACTCTATCAAGGCAGTAGAACCCTTGAACCCGTCTGATGAGGCAGTGGACAATAGCTATGAGGAAAAGCTGGAGGATTGGAGGATTAGTGCCAGAAATTACATGTAGGCACAGACCCCACTCCTTCACATAAAAAGCATGGAGTTTAATGGGCAGTTGGGAATATGAACAGGTCTTTAGTAAACATCCTTTAGACATTGGGCAGGTAAAAAGGTTTCAACATCATATCACCACAAGTGATCATCCGCCCATTAAAGAGAGATACAGGCCTGTACCGCCAGTGACTCACTGTAGCCGGGTCTTCACGTCTCGGGCGTTGCTTCTCCCGTCATGGTTCCACGCCTGAGGCTGTGGGGCCCGGTGGTCCAGATCAAAAAGGGGTTGGCTGAACGGATAAGGGTTAATTCTTCTCGTCGTGATGCCACCTGCGGGAATTCCGGTGATTTCACCGGCGCTGCTTGGGCCTCTGGGGGATGTACGGCAGCAAGATGGGACGCGCCCCATAGGATGAGCGGGAGTCCCCGGGGCCAGGAGCTGTCTTTGATGGAATATGGCAGCTTTGTAGTGCTGCATGTTAGATCCAGGAATAATGCGTGGACACACACAAAGTCTTTTAGGTACCTTTACTGGTGGCAACAGGTACACTCGGACCGGGTGATGAGGTTGACACTCCTGGAGTTTCCACAGCAAGCAGTGTGTAGGCTCCCTTTCTCTCTTGCTCTGGTGGGGTCGGGTGGATATGGAATCCTGCCGGACTGGGTTGTACGTTCGGTGGAACGTGATTCACCTGGGTTAACTGCACTGAGGGCACTATTAAAAGGGATTAAGCTATATATATATACCTGGGCTCTCATCCGTGGGTGCTTCAGGTGAATAGGGGGCTAGACTCCCTGGTTGTGGTGCTGGTCTCTCTGTGGTTTATGTGGTAGTCCCCACAGCTCGGTTCCAGTAACCGGATTGTTAGGGAGTGTTAGGATAACTCTTCTATCCCTGAGAGGTGCTTTTCTCCTGTCCTATGACCCCAGTTGCAATGGTCTCTCACTTGCTGGGTGTGCTGGTTTGGGCCTGAAGGGCTCCAGTACCAGTGACTGCACACTTCCTGCAGCTCTCCTAGCGTCTGCACACTCTGCTGTTTCTCTCTCCAGGACCCTATTTATAGGGGGAACTGGCTTAAGGTGACCAGTGGAGCTCCCCCTAGAGGCCTGGGGTGAAACAGGGTGTTAAAGGTGTTGTTAGTGGTGAGTGTTGTTTGCTGTGTACATTCCATTTGTGTAGCAAGAGTTCTGTGGTGCCCCAACTAGGGTGCCAGGGTGCCACATTCCCCCTTGGTTAACTTCAGTTCTCCCGGACTGAGCAAAACGTTTTCTTTTACAACTTAACCTTTAAGCATTTTTATAAACATTTAATAACCAAAGTCTTAATAAAAAATACAAAAATCACTGAAAAAGAAGGGAAAAATGAGAAAAATATGAAAAGCAGTCCATATGGCACTAGTCTATTTGCCGGAGGCTGGAAAGAGCAAGTTTTGGTCACAAGTCCTGTGACAATTGTCCAAGTTTATGGAAAGGGAAAAAGGGTAAAGTCCAGCAGTACAGTCTCTAATGGGTTAAACACATACACGGGTACACATTTTTAAACTTTATACATTCCCTACGGGTGTCTCTGCTTAGGAGGCCGGGTCTAACCTTTTCACCCTACCAGGCACTTTCTGTCCCCAACTTAATCTACTTAGGACAGAGCCCAGTTCCTCCACCCTTCTGTACACTACTTTTTACAGTTTTTGAACACGGGTACTATTTACAGTGTTTAACAGGTAATATGGTTCCACTACATTCTAAACCCATTCTCCATATTTGCTTGGGGGTTGTCCTAATGTACTACGTGTGGATCTGCGTAGTGTGGGTGTTTCAAAAGCTGTGTTTGTAGTGTACAAACTGGTAGTTGGTCTGTTGCTCCTACGTGTTTCTGTAATTCCATAGTAAGTACATAGTTTATCTACTGGACTATCCTCTGTTAAAGGTGGTAGTGTAGGTAATTGTCTACGCTGTCTTTGTCTTACTGTGAGACTAGCAGGTTCACCGATAATAGGAATCTCAGGTTCCAAGATAACAGGCTGCATCTCTTGCACTTGAACTTGATCTTGTTGAACTGGTTGAATAGGTAATGGTTGTTGATTTTCTACAGGTTGGTAGAAAGAAATAACTGGTATGATGAATGCATCATTGCATTGTGGCCAGTCGGCTGGTAAGTCTCCAATTTCTGTATGGACGAGATTTTCTTTTGGTTTTTCACTTATAGTTACTGAAGGGTAACTGGTTACTTGAGGTATTAGCTGTGTTGGACATTTCTTCAAATGGTCTCTTGATACAGTGGTAAAGGTGTTTCCTTTGTCTTTGCTGAAAATGCAAGTTTTGGAATTGTCATATTGTGATGGCATAATTGTGTAGGGTTCTGATTCCTAATTGTCAATCAATTTGTTTGTTTTTCTCTTTCTTTTTAGCACTAATCACCTGTGGTTAGAGGTTCTGCTGAGGCATGTTTGTTAAAATCGTGCTCTTGTTTGTTTCTGCTTATGTTCACGTTTCTGGTGCTGTTCTTGGCGTTGGTTTATCCAATCTTCATCAGAGGAATCTGGTGTTGGTTCGATGGTTCCCATCTGTAAATCAACTGGTAGTTTACCTGGTCTTGCTCGCATCAAGTAAGCAGGTGTGTAGTTAGTTGAACTAACAGGTATGTGGTTGTAGATGTCCACAAGGTCTGGGAGTTTTTCAGGCCATTGATTTCTCTCTTCAAGTGGCAAGGTTTTGAGGTTTTGAGCATGACAATTACAATGTGGTTCATTTTTTCACATAAACCGTTTGTTTGGGGATGATATGGTGTGGTCCTGGTTTTTTGGACGAAGTACCTTGTTGTCCGCGCTGCTACCAGGGAGGTAAATACACCAGCGACACTGGACCTGTACAATGGAAAGCAGGTAGTTCTATCTCTTCCAGGTCATCTATGTCTTCTCCCTCTTCAGGAAGGTTAGGCATTCTGAACAGGGCATCAGCGTTGCCGTTCTTGTGACCTGCCCGGTACTTCACAATGAAGTCATAGCTTGAGAGTCTTGCTACCCAACGCTGTTCCAGGGATCCCAGCTTTGCAGTCTCTCTGTGTGTTAGAGGGTTGTTGTCAGTGAAAGCTGTGAACGGGGTGGATGCCAGGTAATGCTTGAAACGCTCTGTGATTGCCCAGACCAGGGCCAGGAACTCCAGTTTGAACGAGGTGTAGTTCTCTGGATTCCATTCCGTAGGACGGAGCTTTCTGCTGGCGTAGGCTATCACCTTTTCCTTCCCTTGTTGACGTTGAGATAGGACTGCTCCTAGGCCTTCATTGTTTGCATCAGTGTATAGTAAAAACGGGAGATTGTAATCAGGGTAGGTCAGGATTTCTTCCCCTGTTAAAGCATCTTTTAGCTTTTGGAAAGATTGTTCCTGTTCTGGTCCACAGTGGAACGGGGGTCCCCTGATCTTGGCGTTTTTGGATTGACCTACTAAGAGATCTTGCATGGGTGCTGCTATTTTGGTATAGCCTTTGATGAATCGCCGGTAGTACCCGACTAGTCCTAAGAATTGACGTACCTCCTTGTGAGTGGTTGGTGCTGGCCAGTCTTTGATGACGGTTACCTTGTCCGGGTCAGGTGCTACGCCTTAGGCACTAAACACATGTCCTAGATATTGGACCTTGGGTTTCAGCAGGTGACACTTGGACGGTTTCAGCTTCATCCCGTACTTAGACAGTGACTCGAACACTTTACTCAGGTGTTGCAGGTGGTCTTCATAGGTCTGGGAGTATACAATGACATCATCAAGGTATAACAGCACAGTCTCAAAGTTCTTGTGGCCCAGACAACACTCCATCAGTCTCTGAAATGTGCCTGGGGCATTGCACAACCCGAATGGCATACTGTTGAACTCGCATAGCCCCATAGGTGTCGTGAAGGCTGTTTTCTCGCGATCCTCCTCTGCAACAGCAACCTGCCAGTACCCACTAGTAAGATCTAATGTGGAGAAGTAGTTGGCAGATTTGAGTGCAGCTAGTGACTCCTCTATGCGGGGTAACTGGTATGCATCTTTGTGTGTGACTTTATTAATTTGTCTGTAGTCTACGCACATCCTCATACTACCATCTTTCTTTTTAACCAGGACCAGTGGTGCTGCCCAGGGAATACAGCTATCTTTAATGACCCCTGCATTTTTCATGTCCTGAAGCATTTATTTTGCTTTTTGGTAGTGTGTGGGTGGTATAGGCCTGTACCTCTCTTTGATAGGTGCATGGTTGCCTGTGGGGATATGGTGTTGTACCCCTTAATCCTCCCAAAGTCGAGTGGGTGTTTGCTGAACACTTGCTCATACTCCCGAACCACCAAGGAAACTCCATGTTTCTGATGAGAGGGTGTGTTGCCAGTTCCCACACTGAGCTCCTGACACCATTTCTCTAACTGATCTTTGGAGTGAGGGGGTTCATCAGTTACTGTTTGGGAAGAGGATTTTACATCAATTACAGCATTGTTTTCAACCTGGTTTTACGAGGGACCGTTCCTGTCAAACTAATCTGATAAGCTTCTATGAAGAAGTAAGTTCTGGACTGGACCAAGGAAATGCAGTGGATGTGGTGTATATGGACTTTTCAAAAGCTTTTGATATGGTGCCACACAAAAGGTTGATACATAAAATGAAGGCAATGGGGACAGGGGAAAATATGTGTAAGTGGGTTAAGAACTGGCTTAGTGATAGGAAACAAAGGGTGGTTATTAATGGAACACACTCAGAATGGGTCACAGTTAACAGTGGGGTATCACAGGGGTCAGTGTTGGGCCCGCTTCTGTTTAATATATTTATTAATGACCTTGTAGGGGGCATACAGAGTAGAATCTCAATATTTGCAGATGACACTAAACTCTGCAGGGTAATCAATACAGAGGAGGACAATTTTATATTACAGGAGGATTTATGTAAACTAGAAGCTTGGGCTGCTAAATGGCAAATGCGCTTTAATGGGGATAAATGTAAAGTCATGCACTTGGGCAGAGGAAACAAAAGGTATAATTATGTGCTTAATTGTAAAACTCTGGGCAAAACTGTCACTGAAAAAGACCTGGGTGTATGGGTAGATGACAAACTCACATTTAGTGACCAGTGTCAGGCAGCTGCTGCAAAGGCAAATAAAATAATGGGATGCATTAAAAGAGGCATAGATGCTCATGAGGCGAACATCATTTTACCTCTATACAAGTCACTAGTGCGACCACACTTAGAATACTGTGTACAATTCTGGTCTCCGGTGTATAAGAAAGACATAGCTGAACTAGAGCGGGTCCAGAGAAGAGCGACAAACGTCATTAGAGGACTAAGGGGTCTGCAATACCAAGACAGGTTATTAAACTTGGGGTTATTTAGCTTGGAAAAACGAAGGCTTAGGGGTGATCTTATAATAATGTATAAATATATGAGGGGACAGTACAGAGACCTTTCTAATGATCTCTTTACTCTTAGGCCTAAGACTGGGACAAGGGGGCATCCTCTACGTCTGGAGGAAAGAAGGTTTAATCATAATCACAGACGCGGATTCTTTACTGTAAGAGAAGTGAGACTATGGGACTCTCTGCCACATGCTGTTGTAATGAGTGAGTCACTACTAACATTTAAGAAGTAGTGGAGCTATAAACGCTTAAGATATATAGTAAAAGTTATATCTTTATTCAGAGACAGGTTTACAAACACATTTAGTGTAAAAATTCTGGTACAATTCATTACAAATGCTAGCACAAAAATCCATATACATAGATGGATGCACAATTGATTTTAGTAGCACAAATGCAGGAAGATTAACAAAAGATCACTATCTGACATATTTAGTCAGAGGAGGTATGTAGCATATTGAGGCAACCACGGTGATCCAGGTATAGATTGGCAGCTCAAAGATCAAGTATTGCAACATCCCAGATAAAGTGCTAGAGTGAACACATTAACAGTGCAATCACATACAATGAATAAGGTGCTAGTGCAGGATAGGGAGAATCAATCCCTCCATATCAGACTCCTTACGTACGTTTCGCTTGCTTAAATAGGCATATGCTTCATCATGAGGAGTGATATTATGTAGTGCATGGCGGATCTTATACTCACAAACACTGCGGTCACATGGGTCTTTCAGCCAAACAGATCGCTGGAGACGGCGCGTGCGCGATCGGCAGCAGAAGCCGGTGATGTCATTTCCGGCGCGACGTTCGACTCATCACAGTGCGTCCGGCCGTCGCCATGGCAGCACATAAACGAGCCGCACGCCGTAATGCACCTTAGTGACAGCCCGGCTAGTGAAGCGGATCACGCACGCGCACACGATCTGGAGGCAGACAGGTTACCCAGCCTGACACAAGCACCATTACTAACAATTACAGATCAATACAAAAGTTTTATTATTATCTCCATATTTCCAAGAATGGTGGTCGCTCAGGCCCAGGTAAGCATCATGGGAGCATCTCTTGCAAAGTGACCGCTCAATGTCCCTGGTGTATTTGTTGAGTATATCCGCTGTAAATACAGATAAAAGCCAAATATTAAAAACAGATAAAACATATCTTTACTCATTAGATAGTGAGGATTTGATGAGAAAAGAAAAATGAAGAAAAAGTAATAAGAAGAGCAAAAAAGGTAAAAAGAAAAAAGAAAAAAGAAAGAGAAAACAATACGAGAGTCCCTTTATGGGTTACACAAAAGGACACAGAAATCCTGAACAGCCTGAGCAGGAGATCACAATGGTGATCAAAGATTGTAATAGACACATAGCTGCGAGATCAAGTAACCCCTACAATTTAGAGAAACGGAACGAAGCTAGTGGCTTCATTAAGGCCTTTAGGAGACACGGTATCTAGTGTAATTATCCACCTTAGTTCCCATTGGGCTAGCATTTTTTGGAGATCCCCTCCCCTGATCCCTCCATGTATCTGGTCAATCCCCTTTACTTTTAAGGTTTTGATATTACAACCATGATGGTGGTAAAAGTGGCGGGGTAGGGGTTTAAGGGCAGCGATCTCATCCTTTTTTGCTTTTTTTGCAGCTAAAATGTCCCTCACATGCTCACGAACCCTAACTCTCAATTCTCTTGTGGTCAATCCGATGTAGATCTTATTACACCCACATGTAGCAAAGTACACAACATGTGTACTGCTACATGAGATGTGTTGTCTTATCACATAAGTCCTGGAACCATCACTTGAGACGAAGTCAGAGCTCCTGATCATGCTGGGACAAGCGCTACGTGGCTCCTTGAACTAGATGAGACCCTGAAAGAAACTGGTGACAATTTGGGTCGGGATCTCAGTGGTGGTCTGCATGACAAGATTGTGAGATATAAGGACCTCATGAGAAAACGAACGAGGCTGTGGTGGAACCATGCTTTCCTTGAAAAATATCTGTTAAAGGGTTTAATACCTAGAGGACTTCGAGTCCAAGTATTCCCCGCCTATCCCATAGAGGATGAGGCATTCAAGTCTCAATGGGAGACCATTGCAGACACCTGTTCCAGGGGCTTTATTGGCTTGTTGTCTAAAGACAACAAGTCAAGTATAGCCCTTTTAGAAAAAGAAATGGACGAACTACAAATTCTGATTAAAGAAGGCCTCTCTAAAGAAGCGCTGGCCAAATTTGAGAAGGAAATTGAGGGTGACATCACAAAATGGGAGAAAGAAATCAAAGAAGGCAAGTTGAAAAAATTCCACCGAGACCAAAGTGATTATTCTAATCACAGAGTGTACAAGTGGAAAAACAAACGTGGGAAACCTAAAAAACCACCCCTCGGACCAAAACCTGGTCTACCATCATGGTTGTAATATCAAAACCTTAAAAGTAAAGGGGATTGACCAGATACATGGAGGGATCAGGGGAGGGGATCTCCAAAAAATGCTAGCCCAACGGGAACTAAGGTGGATAATTACACTAGATACCGTGTCTCCTAAAGGCCTTAATGAAGCCACTAGCTTCGTTCCGTTTCTCTAAATTGTAGGGGTTACTTGATCTCGCAGCTATGTGTCTATTACAATCTTTGATCACCATTGTGATCTCCTGCTCAGGCTGTTCAGGATTTCTGTGTCCTTTTGTGTAACCCATAAAGGGACTCTCGTATTGTTTTCTCTTTCTTTTTTCTTTTTTCTTTTTACCTTTTTTGCTCTTCTTATTACTTTTTCTTCATTTTTCTTTTCTCATCAAATCCTCACTATCTAATGAGTAAAGATATGTTTTATCTGTTTTTAATATTTGGCTTTTATCTGTATTTACAGCGGATATACTCAACAAATACACCAGGGACATTGAGCGGTCACTTTGCAAGAGATGCTCCCATGATGCTTACCTGGGCCTGAGCGACCACCATTCTTGGAAATATGGAGATAATAATAAAACTTTTGTATTGATCTGTAATTGTTAGTAATGGTGCTTGTGTCAGGCTGGGTAACCTGTCTGCCTCCAGATCGTGTGCGCGTGCGTGATCCGCTTCACTAGCCGGGCTGTCACTAAGGTGCATTACGGCGTGCGGCTCGTTTATGTGCTGCCATGGCGACGGCCGGACGCACTGTGATGAGTCGAACGTCGCGCCGGAAATGACATCACCGGCTTCTGCTGCCGATCGCGCACGCGCCGTCTCCAGCGATCTGTTTGGCTGAAAGACCCATGTGACCGCAGTGTTTGTGAGTATAAGATCCGCCATGCACTACATAATATCACTCCTCATGATGAAGCATATGCCTATTTAAGCAAGCGAAACGTACGTAAGGAGTCTGATATGGAGGGATTGATTCTCCCTATCCTGCACTAGCACCTTATTCATTGTATGTGATTGCACTGTTAATGTGTTCACTCTAGCACTTTATCTGGGATGTTGCAATACTTGATCTTTGAGCTGCCAATCTATACCTGGATCACCGTGGTTGCCTCAATATGCTACATACCTCCTCTGACTAAATATGTCAGATAGTGATCTTTTGTTAATCTTCCTGCATTTGTGCTACTAAAATCAATTGTGCATCCATCTATGTATATGGATTTTTGTGCTAGCATTTGTAATGAATTGTACCAGAATTTTTACACTAAATGTGTTTGTAAACCTGTCTCTGAATAAAGATATAACTTTTACTATATATCTTAAGCGTTTATAGCTCCACTATTTGTTCTCCTATTGATTAATGATATTGTAAGTGTTGAGTAGCTCAGCTGATCAGGCATTATCCTGAGAGCTGTATGAATTTAACCATATGGAATATGTATACATAACATTTAAGAAGGGCCTGGATGCCTTTCTTGAAAACTATAATATTACCAGTTATACATACTAGATTCTTTGATAGGGCGTTGATCCAGGGAATTAGTCTGATTGCCGTATCTGGAGTCAGGAAGGAATTTTTTCCCCCAATGTGGAGCTTAGTGTTGCCACATGGTTTTTTTTTGCCTTCCTCTGGATCAACATGTTAGGCTATGGGTTGAACTAGATGGACTTAAAGTCTTCCTTCAACCTTAAAAACTATGTTACTATGTTACTGGTACAATTTTGCAACAGTAGAATATCTTGGCAGTCTGACTTCGTCATCACCATAATTTAATATGCGTACGTGGACTCTCCCTTTTCTCACATCGACCAACCCTCTGGCTGTCAAGAGCGTAGGACTACTATCAGACATTACAGGTTCTACTACAGCTTGGTAGTTCTGCCCTCTGTGGCCTATGGCTGCTCAACACCAGATCATCATTTCAGTTCTGGGTGGTACCACAATTGGAATGGGATCTGTTACCCGTACTCAGCCAATTTCACCATTTGACATTTTTACCTGCTGTTGATATACCAGAGCTCGGATCTGTCTTTGGATAGCCCTCCTCTCTCTTGGTTTACCAGCATCAGCACTCTGTTGGAATAAGAACAACACTTCATCGAGACATTTAACCATAACATTAGTACCCAGTATTACATGTGGATCCCTCTCATATGGTTTGGCCTGAACCACTATGATACCCTGGTTTTTCAGCTGCACCCTCCCCATCTTTACTGTAGCTTCCCATTGTCCCTCTACTGGAACTATCAAACCATTAGTTGCTTCAATGTTCAAATCAGGGTGAGGGGGTTCTAGCTTAACATCTGGCCAGAACCGCTTGTAAAGGATACTCAGGATGGTCGTCACCTGGGATCCAGTGTCTATCAAGGCTGAGGTAGCGATACCATCGATGTTGATTGATAAGTACGGACAGTCTCCTACGTACTTATATTCCGAGTTGGTCGGGCCTGGACAGTCTACTCCTGGGGTTGGCCCTTCTCGCCCAGGGGTTGCTCGTTTAAAGGACTGGAGTGGTAGGTGCGTCCTCCCTTGTCGCAGTCGCTCTTTTGGCAGATGCAATGTCCATAAGGGGTGTAACGAGCTGGGGGTTTTCCTCATGGCGGTGGTGTCTTCTTCTTCATCCACGGGGCGTCGTCGGGGCTGTCAGTGAGCTGGATCTTGTCCGATGACCTTGCTTCTGTGTTGGGTCTTCTGCCACCTCGGAGCTTGGCCTTGTCCTTCAGCAGCTGCTCTACATTGGCACACAGTTGTTTGAACCGGTCGGGTGTTACAGTCTGTACCCTGGACTGAACCATGGGAATTGGAGATGCTGCTGCCGGCACGGAAGGGGTGTCAGGACACTGCGGCTGTGAGGTTAGATCGGGCACTGTAGGGAACTGCTGTCCCCGCACTGTCAAGTCTCTTAAGGTTTCAAACTCTGCGCCAGGATTTTGCAGGTCCCACCAGCTTGCCTGTTTCTTATCATCAGGTAGTCTAAGTCCCACAACAAATTGTCCAATTAACGCTTTGTTTTCATCTCTGACACTATCAGGGTCGACTTGTTTTAACAGTCTCAGTGCTTCTTGTAAGCGCAGTGAATAGTCTAGGGCACTCTCCTGTGCCCCTTGTTTGCAGTGGTAAAACAATTCTTAATTCTGCTTCGGTGTGATGTTCAAAAACCCGGTTTAACTTAGCAAATATCTGCTCCACAGACTCCTGAGCTTCTATAAACCAGTGTCGGGTCTCCAGCTCTGCTGCATCTGTTAACTGTCCCATTATAACTGAAGCTCTCTGCTTCCCGGTCATGGCGTACATGTCCAGGGCTTGGCATATCTTCCTTTGGAAGGTATGCAAGGTACCGGGTTTTCCGCTGTACTTTGGTAACCAGGCCGCATTCGGGAAGTACGGCAGAGATATCGGCATAATCGGAGCAGGTTGCTGCGGCATACCGCCGATGGGCGGTTGTCCGTCCTGCTGCGTTCGGCAGAAGTCGTCAGAGCGTGGGACGGGGCCTATCTTCGCGCCCTTTGCACAGTAACGCCCCTTCTTTTCCCGCCTTCTGCGTAGCAATGGCGGTTCAAATGCACAGTTCAATAATCACAGTCATTAAAATAGCACACAATACCCGTTGGGAAACGAGCCTGCTCGTATCCTGTTCGTGACGCAAAATTCTGACTCACCGTAGCCGGGTCTTCATGTCTCGGGTGTTGCTTCTCCCGTCACGGTTCCACGCCTGAGGCTGTGGGGCCCGGTAGTCCAGATCAAAAAGGGGTTGGCTGAACGGATAAGGGTTAATTCTTCTTGTCGTGACGCCACCTGCGGCAATTCCGGTGATTTCACCGGCGCTGCTTGGGCCTCCGGGGGATGTATGGCAGCAAGATGGGACGCTCCCCACAGGATGAGCGGGAGTCCCCGGGGCCAGGAGCTGTCTTTGATGGAATATGGCAGCTTTGTAGTGCTGCGTGTTAGATCCGGGAATAATGCATGGACACATACAAAGTCTTTTAGGTACCTTTACTGGTGGCAACAGGTACACTCAGACTGGGTGATGAGGTTGACACTCCTGGAGTTTCCACAGCCAGCAGTGTGTAGGCTCCCTTTCTCTCTTGTTCTGGTGGGGTCGGGGGGATATGGAATCCTGCCGGACCGGGTTGTACGTTCGGTGGAACGTGATTCACCTGGGTTAACTGCACTGAGGGCACTATTAAAAGGGATTAAGCTATATATATCCTCTTCCCTGGGCTCTCATCCGTGGGTCGTTCAGGTGAACAGGGGGCTAGACTCCCTGGTTGTGGTGCTGGTCTCTCTGTGGTTTATGTGGTAGTCCCCACAGCTCGGTTCCAGTAACCGGATTGTTAGGGAGAGTTAGGATAACTCTTCTGTCCCTGAGAGGTGCTTTTCTCCTGTCCTATGACCCCAGTTGCAAGGGTCTCTCACTTGCTGGGTGTGCTGGTTTGGGCCTGAAGGGCTCCAGTACCAGTGACTACACACTTCCTGCAGCTCTCCTAGCGTCTGCACACTCTGCTGTTTCTCTCTCCAGGACCCTATTTATAGGGGGAACTGGCTTAAGGTGACCAGTGGAGCTCCCCCTAGAGGCCTGGGGTGAAACAGGGTGTTAAAGGTGTTGTTAGTGGTGAGTGCTGTTTGCTGTGTACATTCCATTTGTGTACCAAGAGTTCTGTGGTGCCCCAACTAGGGTGCCAGGGTGCCACACCAGCTCACTATCAATGTACCAAAGAGATATTACAGGAGATGAAGGAGGCTGGGGTGATCAGAGATAGTTGTAGCCCCTGGGCAGCTCCTCTAGTCCTAGTTAAAAAGAAGGATGGTACAATGAGAATGTGTGTAGATTACAGGCAGCTAAACCGCATAACACATAAGTATGCTTACCCGTTGCTGGCTGTATTAAGAACTGCTAACTACGTTTCCACCTTAAATATTACCAGTGGGTATTGGCAGGTTCCGTAGCAGAGGCGGACCGAGAGAAGACAGGAGATGAAGGAAGCTGGGGTGCCACGTCGATGGGCCTCTGTGAATTCAACTGCATGTCATTCGGACTCTGTAACGCACTGCGAACATTCCAGAGGTTGATGGAGGGCTGCCTGTGGCACAAGAACTTTGTGTACCTGGATGAAATTATAGTCTACTCACTCCAAGACATATGAAGACCTCCTGGAGCACTTGGCTGAATTTTTTGAAGCGTTATCCAGCTATGGCATGAAAGTGAAGGCATCCAAGTGTCACCTGTTGAAGCCAAAGGTACAGTATCTTAGTCATGTTGTCAGTGCTGAAGGTGTAGCACCAGATCCAGAGAAACTCACTGTCATCAGGGACTGGCCAAGACCCACCAGTGTGAAAGAGATGAGGCAGTTCCTGAAGCTGGTAGGACACTACAGGAGATTAAACAAGGGGTTTACAAAGATGGCTGCATCCCTGCCAGACCTCCTGGTAGGCCAGTCCAAGAAAGCTAAGAATCCAAGTCCTCCATTCGAGTGGGGCAGTAAAGAAGAAGACACCTTCAATTAGTTGAAGTGGGCCCTTATGGGGATGAGATCCTAGCCTATCCTGATTACAGCCAGCCATTTGTGTTGTATACTGATGTCCAGTAATGTGGGATTAGGAGCAGTGTTGTCCCAGGTGCAAAGAGGCAGAGAAAGAGTGATAGCGTATGCCAGCAGGAAGCTCCGTCCTACAGAAAGGAGCTACAGCACATTCAAGTTAGAGTTACTAGCCGTAGTCTGGGCGGTCACAGAATTTTTCAGGCATTACCTGGTTGCAGCAAAGTTTACCATCTTCACAGACAATAATCCGCTGACTCACTTGCAGACAGCAAAGCTAGGGGCATTAGAACAGTGCTGGATGGCTGGCTGTCCAATTACAACTTTACCATCAAGTACCGGGCAGGCCACAAGAACGCTAACACTGATGAATTGTCCAGGATGCCCCATTTGCAGGATGCGGGAGAAGACCCGGAGGAGCTGGAAGAGATAGAGCTACCGGCTTTTCACCACCCTCATGTGGCACAGTGTAAAAACTATGTAAAAGATCAACGTCAAGAAGCTACGCTGAATCCACTACCTCACCATGGATAGGCGGAAATGCAAGACAGTGACCCAGCTGTTCGTTCGGTAAAGATATTGTTGATGCAGGACGGCTCATATCCTGGTCCAGATGCTCCACAAGAGGCAAAACAGCTATGGAAAGAGAAGAGCAGACTGTTCATGTATGGAGGTAAGCAGTGCAGATGTTACACGAATCCCAGAACCCATGAGCTTGTCTGGCAAATAGTAGTACCAAGAAGGGTTGTCCAGATGGTACTGGAGGCATATCACGATGGCGCAGGGAATTTCGGGTGGAAGAAGTTGGAGGTTCTGCTGAGAGAATGATTCTACTGGGCTGGCAGGAGAAAAGCCATTGAAAACTGGTGCAGAAAATGAGGACCATGCAACCTGAGAAGGAAAGATCAAGCCAAAAAGCCCCACTACAGCCATATGTCACCAGGCAACCACTTTAACTTGTGGCCTTGGATCATGTGAAACTGAGTCCAAGTAGATCAGGCCATGTCTATGCCCTCACCATAGTAGACCATTACTCTTGTTTTCTGGTGGTAGTACCTGTGAAGGACCTCACAGTTGGCTAAAGCATTCCATGTTTATCCTGAATATGTGATAACAGACTAAGGACCAGCTTTTGAAGCAGAGATATTCCAAGAGTAATGTAAGGCCCCTTTCACACTAGTATTTTTGTCCGGATCCGGTGGATCCTGACAAAAAACTGCAACTGCTGCATGTGCCGCCTAACGGCCACACTTGCTGTACACTTGCGGCACACTTGTGGCAAGCCCTATGCATTGGCTATGGGTCTTGTGGCAAGTGCGTTATAACCACGGTTCCGGAACTTGCGGCAGTTGTGGCCGTGAAAACAAACGCTGCTGACCATGTTTTTTTTTTTTTGCGGCAGTTGCCGGATTGCGGCAATACCGCACTTGCCGCACCTGCACAAGCCCCATACACAATGCTTGGGGCTTGCCGCAAGTGTACAAGGAAAACAACAGGGGGAGGGACTGGCACTGCTTTACATATTTAATAGGGATCGGGGATCCACCTGTAACCCAGAACTAAGTGACCAAGAAACAAGAGAACAGAGGGGTTACAATAATGGTGATACAATCCAATTTAGTTGAAAAAGGTGCAAAAAACTTTATTAAAATATTCAAACACAAAAATACAGGACCATGTAAAAGACAGATCAAAAAATGTAAAAACAATTAAAAGGCTGTAATAGCTGTATATACATCAGGCGAAAAAATAATATTTATTGGCCCAATCCTTCAAAACTCTTAAACCATATGAGTTAAACCCCACAGTATAGCTATGATTTACACCAGAAGGCTGTATTAGCTAGTTTTTCACCTGCAGACCCAGTATAGTGAGGATCCTAAGCCGGATTTATCAATATAGCATAGGGGGCCCATGGATGGTATATTTAAGGAGTGGAGAGGGAGAGCAGACACCACGTGTATTGCTGCCCCTTGAGTGGCAGCTTCGTCAGGGGAGTGATCTCGGGTTGCACAGAAATTCCTTTTATGAGTAAAATATGCTGTCCATACCTTTGTGCCCATGTGAGCGGTGTTTCCCATAATTGGGGACGGGTGGCCAGACTGTCCCCAGCTGCTCCCGCGTTACCGAAAGAGCAGTATGAGTCTGTGCAATTGCCACACTGAATGCAGGATCTTCCGCGCATGCACAGTACCACTAACCCTCAAAAACATGGTGGCGCATATTAGAAGCGACAATACTGTTTTTATCAGTGCGGATGCGCTGGAACCAATAAAATGGTAGCCGCCATCACAGGCAACCGTCTGCATAGAGGGATAATACAAAGTCGATTTATACAAAGTATATAAAGCTGGTATTATGGGCTGTCATGACTTCCCCTGGAGTTGACTAAGATACCAGGTAACTATGACAATATATTCTATCTGAGATTAGCAGTTTATATAACTAAAAGCCACGTTACACACACAGATATCTGTTCAGATATTGGTCACAGATCTCTGGTTGCAGTGAAATGATGGACACATTGTTCCATTTGTACACAGCCACAAAATGGAACAATGTGTCCATGATTTCACTGCAACCAGAGATCTGCGAACATATCTGAACAGATATCTGTGTATGTAACGTGGCCTTTAGGCTTATACAATGATAGATATTGAATCCTACCCAATACATTGAGATTATCTTTACAATTAAGGTTTCTGTCTTTACTACTGACTGTTATATATGTTTGCCCATGGGACAAAAACTGTTTAAACTGATGAAACTCATGTCCTAACTTAGGTTTGGCTTATGTTGTGATAACCTATATCACTATTATCTTCTTATGTATTGGCATACATCAATTTCTGTATTTTTATGAAAATACAGAAAACTCTTTGAATGAGAAGGTGTGTCCAAACTTTTGGTCTGTACTGTATATACACCTATTACAGCCTTTTAATTGATTTTACATTTTTTGATCTCAATTGTACATGGTCCTGTAAATTTGTGTTTGATTAATGTAACAAAGTTTTTTGCAACTTTTCCAACAAAATTGGGTTGTATCACCATTATTGTAACCCCTCTGTTCTCTTGTTGCTTGGGCGCTTGCCGCAAGTGTACCGCAAGTGCGGCCGTTAGGCTGCACATGCGGTAGATGCGGTAAATCTGCCGGATCTGCTGCATTTTGAAAAAAACGCCAGTGTGAAAGGGGCCTTACATGTATGGGTGTAAAAAGATAAGAACCACTCCGTACCACCCACAAACATATGAAATGTGTGAAAAAATTAATCAGGTAGTTATAGACCTGTTGAAAACATTGCCATTGGAAGAAAGAAGCTTGTGGCCATAAAAGTTGCCAGATCTAGTGGACTTATATAATCACGTCCCTGTGAGTTCCACCAATTGTACTCCAGCATATTTCATGAGAGCAAGACTTGGCAAATTACCCATTGACTAGTGATGGGCGAGTCCTAAATTACTCGGAACCGCTTGACTCTAGCGAGTCCGAGCCCGGGACTCGCTACTCGTTGCGATTCTAGCAAGTCCAATGTTAATGAATGGGGAAGCAAGTAATAGCGAGTAGTGTGCGATTTACAAATCGCAGATGTGTCTCGGAAGCTTCAGCCTGAAGCAATCCTAGTTTTGTCAGAGACTCTGACAAAACTAGGATTGGCATTGACTTGCATTGGACTAGTTTACTGTGCAAGTAATCGCTGGGAAACTCGCACAGTAATGAATCCAGCTGTCTGCTCTGTGCCGGGCTCGGTCCTGCGGGCTGCCGCAGCTCCAGGGTCCTAGAGCCCGCCTGCTCTTCCTGTGTGTAGCAGAGCTGAGATTGTTCTCAGTCTGCTCATCCCTGTGCATAGACATCTATATCTATGCACAGGGATGTAGCAGAGAGGACATCGCGTTTTGGACTACGTCGGATGGAAGAGGATTTTTTCAATTAAAGATATAGTCCCTAATGGCTTTTTTTTTTATTTCTAATAAAAAATTTTCTCTGTGTTGTGTTTTTTTTAAAACAATTTAATAGAAATTTAAGGCGGTCATGTCTAATATTGGCGTGACCGCCATAAATTTCGGGCTTAGGGCCAGCTGATAATACAAAGCTGGCCCTAACCTCTTTATTACCCAGCGTGCCATCGCCACCAGGGCCGCTGGAAGAGCGGGGTTCAGCGCCAGAGGATGGCGCTTCAATGAACGCGCCATCTTCTGGGGCGGCTGCGGGCTGCAATTTGCAGTGGGGGGTGCCCAGAAGGCTTGGCCCTCCCTGTGCTGCGGATTCCGGCTGGTTCCAGAAATACGGCGAAGCCCGCGTATTTTTTTTTCTGAAAAATCAATAAAACAATCCTAAAAAAGGGACTGCATCTTTATTAACCCCTCGCCCATGGTCCAGGGGTTAATAAAGATGCAGTCCCTTTTATTTACATTGTTTTATGGATTTGTCAGAAAAAAATTTCACGTGGGCTTCGCCGTATTTCTGGAACCAGCCGGATCCAGCAGGCAGCGACGGGCTGCCCCCAACCCCCAGGTGCCTATTTGTACCTGGCCGGACACAAGAATATAGGGGGGCCCTTTTTTTTAATTATTTCATGAATTTCATGAAATAATTAAAAAAAATGCGTGGGGCTCCGCGCAATTTCTATGTCTAGCCAGGTACAGCTAAGCAGCTGGGGGCTGGAATCCGCAGCGCAGGGAGGTCCAAGCTTTCTGGGCACCCCCCGCTGCAAATTGCAGCCCGCATCCGCCCCAGAAGATGGCGCGTTCATTGAAGCGCCATCCTCTGGCGCTGAACCCCGCTCTTCCAGCGGCCCTGGTGGCGGTGGCACGCTGGGTAATAAAGGGGTTAATACCAGATTTGTTATACAAGCTGGTATTAAGCCCGAGATTCTTAATGTCAGGCCACGTTTGACCCGGCCACTAAGAATCTCCAATAAAGGGTTAAAAAAACACAACACAGAGAAAATGTTTTATTAGAAATAATAAAAAAAAGCCATTAGGGACTCCATCTTTAATTAAAAAAATCCTCTTCCGTCAGTCGTAGTCCAAAACGCGATGTCCTCTCTGCTACATCCCTGTGCATAGATATAGATGTCTATGCACAGGGAATGAGAAGACTGAGAACAATCATCTCTGTGAGCAGGCGGGCTCTAGGACCCTGGAGCTGCGGCAGCCTGCACAGAGCAGACAGCCGGACTCGGCTCGCAAAGTAACAGCAGTTACTTTGCGAGTTTCCCTGCGATTACTTGCACAGTAATCAGACCAATGCAAGTCAATGGCAATCCTAGTTTTGTCAGAGTCTGACAAAACTAGGATTGCCATTGATTTGCATTGGACTCGTTGCCGTGTGAGTAATCGCTGGGAAACTCGCAGAGTACCGAGTCCTGCAAGTCCTTTACTACTCGCCGAGTAACGAGTCCTAGCGAGTAGACTCGCCCATCCCTACCATTGACATAAACATGGGAATCGTGAAGCCAGATGTAGATTCACCAAATTCTGATTGGGATTCAGAACGCCAGCAACAATATATCGTAAAGTACAAGAATGCGTAGAAAGGAGTTTGTCCCAAGCCAGAGAAAGACATCTGCCCCAGGGTACTGCTCCATCTACAGGGAATGAGGACACCAGGCTGCCATATCAACAACCCTGGAGGTCTGACCCACAGCGTCGGTCCCTCTTGACCGAGAACCATACGTGGAGTCACAAACTTTTATCCTATAAACTTTATCCCCAACCAATACTCCCTAGAACCAGTTCCCCAGTCTGTCATCCTTTTGAGCACTGATTTACCTGGTGTCATGGAAGCCAGGTTTCGACCCCCGTGACTCCCCTGCAGCAAATGGAGCCCGGTTCTGAGTGCCCCACGGCCCCAGGGTTAGGCAATTCACAGATATAAGTTTATTATCAGTCAGATCCGTCTTTACACTGAATACAAGGCATGTAACCATATAAGGGTAGGGGCGGGGCCTACAGAGTGTGTCAGCTCTTGACTGCAGCTGATTAGGTGACAATGTATCAGATTACTTCAGGCTACAGCACAGTTGCTAAGCAATGTCAGAATGTCAGTATCAGTGTAAAATTCTTTCCTTCGCACAAGCTTCTGATCTGTCATCTGGCTCCAGATAGGTCAGTCACAATCTCTGTTAACCCCTTCTCTGCTGTCACATTGCATTGTTCCCTATCAGTTGCTGGCCATGCTATACAATGCAGTTTTTAAAAGTGCACAGAAAAATGTAAGAAAATAAGTCATATCATATGGCACAAAAAAAGCATTATCTTAGCTGCTTTGTGATCCATCATTAACAACCAGTGCAGTATTATGTTTTGTTTGTTTTTCAATGAAATGACATTTGCAATTTAAATATTTCGAATTGTTAGACTCTGTCCATAACGCAAAAAAAAACAGCACCCAAAAGACTCAAATAGAATGATCATTTGGTTGAAAACAAAAAAAGTTGCAAACGACACAAGACTAGACTTAGTTTATGTAGATGTCGGGCACTGCTCGCTGTCCTCAGTCTCCTTTCTGCAGGCCTTGCTCCAGCTGTTTTAATGGTATTTATCTAAAATAAAGGATTGATCCTGGAGATTGGTGAGTGCTGCCATCTATCTGTTTTGCTGAATATCACAAGATACACTCTGTAACCTGGAAGTGCACCACACGTGACTAGGACGCTGACAGGAGTCAGAGAAAGTAAATCATTAACAGCAGTGTGAGCTCCAGCTGGAGCAAAGCCTGCAGAAACACAAGACTAGACAAAAAGCAAGATATTGATGTATCAATGTTTTTTACTGCTAAGATAAAAATGTCCGTTTGGGTGGACAAACTCAAACGGAACTGTTCAGGATATGACCAGATGTGTCATACTTGTTTATATTGCTATTGCAAGAATTACATTTTTGATATCCATTTCTATTGTTATTCCCAAGGAATCCTGCTGATCAATTGCTGAGGACCAAACCTGGGACTGGAGCTCTGGAACCCCTATCGCATTAATAGGAAAAAAGATTTACTCCAAATTTAGAGGAGAAAAAAATAAAAAAATATTTTTTAATGTTTAAGGTCTGTCTTACAATGCTGTCCATCTTACAATCTGTATATAATAAGCTCACTAGGGATGGGTGTGGTGTAGAGTGGGGTCACAGCAGACAGGTTCCAAATTGGCAGGGTCGGCGATGCTGTGGGCCCAGGTCTCAGAGGAGGTAATGTTGCAATGGTGCAATGCAGACCACTGATATAATGCCATTGGATGCGTAAGACTTTAGGAAAATGGCAGAAGAGGTGGCATTTGCCCAGATGGAGACCTCGGAGAGCAGAGATCTCCATCTACTCACGCACCTCAGCCATTTTCTTAATGTCGGAGGCAGTGCTTGCACAAATGGAGATCACATCTCTCTGAGATCTACATCTGCACCTGCACCGCCTCTACGTTCACTTTCAGAGACAGACATCATGTTCACCCATTGCTGGCATATTATTGGCGTCATCCTCACACCACCGCGACATCCCCAACTCCAATCCCCGGGCCACAGCATAGCTGACCCTGCCATTAGGACCCTGCTTCATCACCACCGCATCTCCCAGTGAGCATATACACAGATTAAAAACGCACTCCCATTTTCCCCCAATTTGGGGGTAAAAAAGTGTTTATACCCTGGAAATATGGTAATTATTTTGTGGATAAAATGAAACATTACAAGGCTGCCACGCTGCAAATATTTACAGAATACTAAGTGAGGTATAACTTGTCCAAGTACAAGTGGGAGGTAGCGTTCAGACGTATAGGAATCCTGTAGCGTATTTAGAGGTGCTCTTTGACGCCTAGGTGAAGACTACAAATAGAGAAAAGAAAAAATGTAATAATGATAGTGTACTGAGCGAATGATGCCACATCTATGCTTAAAGTGGAGGGGAGACTCGCCTTGAATATTGTCTACGTTGAGTAGGCGGCATATCGTGTAAATATTAGAAGCACGGTAGCCTTGTAATATTCAATTCTTTTACTTCTTTTAAACAAGTTTTTACACGATGCCTGGACATTAGTGGTCTATTCCTTTTTATCCATGTTTTGGGGTTAAACCTTTCATATAGTCTATTGAAAAGCCATTTTGGTGGTCTGTTGGATAATGGCTTGTACTAGTACATCTCAATGAATTAGAATATCATCAAAAGTTAATTTATTTCAGTAATTCAATACATAAAGTGAAATGCATATATTATATAGAGTCATTACAAACAGAGTGGTCTATTTCAAGTGTTTATTTCTGTAAATGTTGATGATTAAGGCTTAC
The DNA here is from genome assembly GCA_033576535.1 of Allobates femoralis. Taxonomy (NCBI): domain Eukaryota; kingdom Metazoa; phylum Chordata; class Amphibia; order Anura; family Aromobatidae; genus Allobates; species Allobates femoralis. The sequence goes on from JARQOC010000001.1 coordinate 89,981,014, forward strand.
AGCCAATGAAAACCCAAAGGTCATTATCTCAAAAAATTAAAGTAGGGAGGATGAAGGGGTGGAACCGTGCTGCCGTATTCCACGAGACATCAAAGGGTGAATATAATATTGATTTATTAGTCAATGCGTTTCAGGGCTCCCAGAAATGTCCTGAAACATGACAATATGATATTGATTTTAGATGATATTTTAATTAATTGGAATGCACTAGTATTTCCTATATGTGGGAATGCTTTATTTTAACTTAGAAATACAAAATAAGTAATAATTATACAAGGTACCAGTAAGCACAACCACTTTCATGCTATGTTGTACAAAGCTACAGCATAAATCATATTTTATAATGCATAAAGATAACTTTTCAATTTTTCCTATATTTTGCTTTTTTTAGATAAAATAAACTAGAAAAGAGAAAACAAACACCCTTCCCTCTTATCGCCAAACAACACAGCAGAGAAACCTCTGTTTGTTCTATATCTTACATATGTATGCATATTAAGATGGGAATATCCACTATTCAGACACCATACATATCACAAATTGCAAGTGAGCTTTTTATACTTTGCATTATTCAGCCCCTAATATTAGGTAACAATGCCTACATTATTCTATGTCTCAAAAGAATTTTCAGAGGGATAACCAGGAAGATCATCCTAAACTATTTTGAATTTCTAGAGTGAAGGAAATAATTATTTGACCCCTTGCTGATTTTGTAAGTTTGCCCACTGACAAAGACATGAACAGTCTATAATTTTAATAGTAGGTCAATTCTGACATTGAGAGATAGAATATCAAAAATAAAATCCAGATAATCACATTTTCTAAATTATATAAAGTTATTTGCATTTTGCAGAGAGAAATAAAGATTTGATCTCTTTGCCAAACAAGACTTAATACTTGGTAGCAAAACCCATGTTGGCAGCACAGCAGCCAGATGTTTTTTGTAGTTAATGATGAGGTTTTCGCACATGTCAGGAGGAATTTTGGTTCACTCCTCTTTGCAGATCATCCATAAATCATTAAGATTTTGAGGCTGTTGCTTGGCAACTTGGAGCTTCAGCTCCCTCCATATGTTTTCAATGGGATTAAGATCTGGTGACTGTCTAGACCACCTTATGACCTCAATGTGCTGCTTTATGAGCCACTCCTTTGTTTCCTTGTCTGTATGTTTTGTGTCATTGTCATACTGGAAGACCCAGCCACGACCTATTTTTAATGTCCTGATGGATGGACGGATGTTGTCATTTAGGATTTTATGGTACCTGACTCCATCCATTGTCCCATTGATACACTGAAGTAGTCCTGTGCCCATAGCAGAGAAACTCCCGCAAAATATAATGTTTCCACTGCCGTGCTTGACTGTGGGGACGGTGTTCTTTGGGTCATAGACAGCATTTCTCTTCCTCCAAATACTGCACGTTGAGTTAATGCCAAAGAGCTCAATTTTTGTCTCATCCTACCACAGCATCTTCTCCAAATCACTCTCAGAATCACAAACATGTTCATTAAAAAACTTCAGACGGGCCTGCAGATGTGCCTTCTTGAGCAGTGAGACTTTGTAGGCACTGCAGGATTTTAATCCATTACGGCGTAAGGTGTTACCAGTGGTTTTCTTGGTGACAGTCATCCTAGCTGCCTTGAGATCATTAACAAGTTCCCCCATAAATGTGATCTCTCACCTTCCTAATGATTCTGGATGCCCCATGAGGCGAATTTTGCATGTAGCCCCAGATCGATATTGATTGACACTCATTTTATATTTCTTCCATTTTCCTACTATTGCACCAACAGTTGTCTCCTTCTAATCCAGCGTCTTACTTATGGTTTAATTGCCCATTCCAGCCTTATGCAGGTCTATGATCTTTTCCCTGACATCCTTAGAAAGCTCTTTGGTCCTGCCCATGTTGCAGAGGTTATAGTCTAACTGATTGAGTGTGTGGACAGGAGTCTTTTATAAAGGTGACAATTTAAGACCACTGTCTTTAATGCAGGTAACCAGTTGATTAGGAGCATCTAATGGGCCTGTAGGAGCCAGAAATTATGTTTGATAGGGATCAAATATGCATTTCTTTCTTCAAAATGCAAATACATTTACGTAATTTAGAAAATGTGATTTTTTGTATTTTATTTTTCATATTCTATCTTTCATTGTTAAAATTAACCTACCCTTAATATTATAGACTGTTTGTGCCTTTGTCAGTGGGCAAACTTACAAAATCAGAAAGGGATCCAATAATTATTTCCTTTACTGTACGTCACATTTCTTTTTCTGTATACCGTGTTTCCCCAACCATTTAATACTATTACTTTGCAGCTGTGCTAAACTTTGACAACTTTAGAGGGTCTCACACCATTTTCGCCCAACCCCACAAAGTGGGTGGAACTAGGGTGTGATGAGGACGTGACAATTGCTGCTCATCGAGCTCACAGGGACTGGAGTAGGATTTGGGGCGAGGCTCACACAGAAGTGTAAACTACTTGTATAGCTCTCCTGATTAATGAGGGGTCATTTGCCCCTTCAATAATTTGGAGTGTCTGATTCCAGTAATGTCCCCATTAATGCAGGTCTTGATCAAAGCCTGATGTGTCTACGCTTCTCTTTAAGTCAGAGATCTTAAGCTTGTAGGTTACATGATGATGCAGTGCTAAAGCTGTAAAAGTTAAAATACTACATTGTGTCAAAATAAATCTGATGACTGCCTGTGTTGCGTTTTACTTCCTTGCAGTTATAGGGTTATCTATCAAAAGTGTATACACATATCTCAAAGGGAATATCTGGTATATAGAAGGTCGTTTATATGTTGACTTATTGTCAATGCCTAACCCCTTAAGGATACAGCTATTTTGGGCCTTACAGCTACAGTGATTTTTTTTCAATCACAACATTCAGAGAGCTATAACTTTGAAATGTTGCCACCTACATAGATGTATTTCCAATTGACACCATTTTAGTGGTGCCTATAATGTATTGAATAACATTATATTTGCAACAGGGAAAATGTAAAACTACAACCATTATTACCACACTGAGCAGCTCTCCTTTTTGGCTCATCGAAGGGGTCAAGATAACTTGAGATGAACGAACCCGTCAATATAAGGATTCAACAGGTTTGACCAACGTTAAAACATTCCGGTTTGAAACCCAAACTTGACCCAAACTTGATCCCGAACTCTGAACCCCATAAAAGTTAATGAGGACCTAATCTTCGCTGCTGTAATATGGCTGTAAAATGATGGTAGTAAGGGTGTGGGGGCTGCAAATGGAGGCAAAATGTGGGTAAGAGCAGTTATACTTACCATGGTTCCAGGACAAGACCACTGTCAGACTCTTTTCGAGGCCCGCTCATTAAGGTTCATGAATGTTCATGGCTTATCCTGCCTACCCTCTGTGCCAGCATGTCTGATTGGTTGCAGACTGCTTTATAAACCCCCTGATTTCTTCCCCCTCCCTCGCCCTTTGTGTCAGTGTCTGTGATGGGTTGCAGATGAGTTTGCTGTATGGTGGGGTAAGAATGAATGAATAATTAAAAAAAAATAAAGTGTATCCCAGAAGCTGCAATGAGTGGTCATTTATTCAATCACTGCAGCTTCTGGGATGTAGCAGAGCATTATCATTGAGTGATCTCATGTGGATTACTTCAGACCTGCAGTGGTGTTTTATAAATTAATAAAGGGATGAAAGAGGGTGTGTGTGTTTTGTATTCCAAATAAAGGATTTTTTTTCAGTGTTTTTGTTTATTTCTTTTGATTTAAGGTTAGTGATGAGGGTCTCACATTGACAAGTAGTCACAGCTGTCATTAACCCTCTATATTACCCAAATTTCCACCACACCAGGTTTATCGGGATGAGCCAGGTAAGTTTCAAATGTGGTGCATCTGTGGCGCCCCTGCAGGTATGCGCCACAGAATGGTATTACACTTGAATATAAAATGTGTTTTTCCTTGTAAGTTGCTAGGTTAGGATTTAATGCTTATGGAGTCTATTTTTAGCACTCACTTAGGACCGCACCACTTAGTGTAGGGGAAACTGACTTTATGGTAGGTTCCACAGGTGGTGGGCGGAGCTTAGGTTAGAGTAGAGTGACAGTTAGGAATTTACCTCAGACGGCGTTGGGAAGGCAGACAGTGTGGTCACGCCTGGCAGCCTGAGCTGAGTGGAGGGTACCCCAACTATATGTGGGGGCCCAGGACAGATGGCAACGGACCTAGACTGGTAGGAACCAGCTGGTCATGTTGAGGGTTCACAGGTGACACGGATACCGAGGCAGCCAGGAGTTCATCCCTGACTGCGAAGCCGACGAGCTGCAGGCCCAACCAGACCGGGTTGCTGACAGCACCACAAGGTACCTCACCCCTCATGCCCAAAAGACGGTCCTACACTAGTGAGGAAAGACTGAAACCCGGTGTCAGGTGGGAAACTTGTGCGTTCCTGCTGTTCCCATTTGGACCGGTAATAGTCAATTTAAGCCTACTAGACACAGACTGCAGGACTGGCGGGTGAGCTCTTCCAAGGTGGGAAAGACAGAAAGATCTAGAAAGAGAATAGAAACCCTGAAAGACAGAGAAGGAACATCTAAAGACTCCTTAAGAGAAATCCTGAGTTGGTAACAGCACCCTAAACCAAACTGTACCGTGTATTGTTATGCCATCAGCCGGTACCGAGTAAAGCAAAGTTAAACAAGAATTGGTTTCTGTTATTCTTCCTGCCGCAGCTCAGAGGACTGAACATCATCAACATCTACAGCAGAGGGGTAAGAACTGCACCACCATTTACCATCACTGCCCTCCCTCACCGTCTCATATACCATCATAGCTGCCCTGAGGTAAAGCTCCACCTGTGGGGAGCTGTACCACACACTGCTGCCCCCTCCATCACCTCAGCGGCCGGCTGGCAGCGCCGGTACCACCTTACCGGACTCTACAGGTGGCGTCACGTTCCCCTGTAAATAACCCCTTTCACCCCCACCGTTTACCAACAACACCTGGTACAGTTGTTCGCCAGGGCACGGCACCGGGGATACCGACCACCCGTGACATCCCACACAGAAGCCCCGGTGACCGAGTTCCCCACGCACCCCAGCTCTGGTCGAAACAAATTGGCGTCACGAACAGGATGAGCCAGCCTGGTATCTACCAGGTGAAGTGTGCCTTAAGAACTTTATTACTGTTTAAACTGTGTGGATTATAAAAACTGTGCCGAGCCGCCATTACATCGCCTCAGAAATTCAAACTGCGTCACAGCAGGAGAAAGAGCGGGAAGATAAGCCCCGCCCCCTTCGCTCTGCCGAGAAGTGACGAAGGCAGTGGCGGGCTCCGGAAAAGCCCGAAGGACTTGCCCATTAGAACTTTGTGGCGGGCTTAAAAGTGCAGAAACAACAATGTGCCGGCCTAGGGGCGTGCCTCGGCCCCTCAACAAACATAGGCCATTCAAGAGGCGCCAAAAAGTCTCCCCGCCCCCATTGCTCTCAATCAACCAAGGGGGCGGGTCGAGCGCCAGCCCACACCGGTTATGGACTACACGAACTAAGCAGGATGCGGCCGGGAGCGGACTCAATATACCTGGTCAGGCTCCGGACCTGTTACCTGTAACCGGCTGTGAGGCAATGGCAGTCCCAGCTACTGATTCCCTGGGACCGGTTTATGCACCCCTAGTGGAGCCCGGAAGAGAGGAGACCGCCGAACCGGGAAACCTGATCCAGTTCTCCGAAGAGCCTAACATGACTGGGGAGGAGGACCGAGAGGAAGGAAACAGCCGGCGGCGCAGAGGAGGCTGGGCCCCGCGAGCTATGGAGGGTCGCGGTACCAGCATCAGCAGCAGCGGTTGGAGAAAGGAGAGTCCATCTATCTGCAGTTCCCCAGGGCCACCTGGACCGGGACCTGTATTGTGGGGATAAATAAACGCCACGCAGGTCTCAGTGGGAGGTTTGCAATCCGGGACAGTAAAGTTGAGCAGTAAAGAGTTAACCCGGTATTGCACTGTTTAAAGTGTGAGCAGAATCGTTTAAAATCCATATTTCCCTTGAATTGCACTATTTCTTTTTCCTTTTCAGCACTTGATGGACAGTAACCAAAGAACTTGTTACCTGGTCCCAGTTGGGCCAGTATGGACTAGATTATAGTCAAAGTTTAAATGCAACGTTATAAGCAGTGAGCCTCCCGCAAGGGAAGAAAAGAAGCAATCTTATTGTTAATACCTGTTAAATATTCAATGTTATATGTAAAATGCATTTTTGTATTTCAGGTTTGGTTTGACACCCGCGGACGGGTGTGTTTCACCAAGGGGGTGTGTGGCGCCCCTGCAGGTATGCGCCACAGAATGGTATTACACTTGAATATAAAATGTGTTTTTCCTTGTAAGTTGCTAGGTTAGGATTTAATGCTTATGGAGTCTATTTTTAGCACTCACTTAGGACCGCACCACTTAGTGTAGGGGAAACTGACTTTATGGTAGGTTCCACAGGTGGTGGGCGGAGCTTAGGTTAGAGTAGAGTGACAGTTAGGAATTTACCTCAGACGGCGTTGGGAAGGCAGACAGTGTGGTCACGCCTGGCAGCCTGAGCTGAGTGGAGGGTACCCCAACTATATGTGGGGGCCCAGGACAGATGGCAACGGACCTAGACTGGTAGGAACCAGCTGGTCATGTTGAGGGTTCACAGGTGACACGGATACCGAGGCAGCCAGGAGTTCATCCCTGACTGCGAAGCCGACGAGCTGCAGGCCCAACCAGACCGGGTTGCTGACAGCACCACAAGGTACCTCACCCCTCATGCCCAAAAGACGGTCCTACACTAGTGAGGAAAGACTGAAACCCGGTGTCAGGTGGGAAACTTGTGCGTTCCTGCTGTTCCCATTTGGACCGGTAATAGTCAATTTAAGCCTACTAGACACAGACTGCAGGACTGGCGGGTGAGCTCTTCCAAGGTGGGAAAGACAGAAAGATCTAGAAAGAGAATAGAAACCCTGAAAGACAGAGAAGGAACATCTAAAGACTCCTTAAGAGAAATCCTGAGTTGGTAACAGCACCCTAAACCAAACTGTACCGTGTATTGTTATGCCATCAGCCGGTACCGAGTAAAGCAAAGTTAAACAAGAATTGGTTTCTGTTATTCTTCCTGCCGCAGCTCAGAGGACTGAACATCATCAACATCTACAGCAGAGGGGTAAGAACTGCACCACCATTTACCATCACTGCCCTCCCTCACCGTCTCATATACCATCATAGCTGCCCTGAGGTAAAGCTCCACCTGTGGGGAGCTGTACCACACACTGCTGCCCCCTCCATCACCTCAGCGGCCGGCTGGCAGCGCCGGTACCACCTTACCGGACTCTACAGGTGGCGTCACGTTCCCCTGTAAATAACCCCTTTCACCCCCACCGTTTACCAACAACACCTGGTACAGTTGTTCGCCAGGGCACGGCACCGGGGATACCGACCACCCGTGACATCCCACACAGAAGCCCCGGTGACCGAGTTCCCCACGCACCCCAGCTCTGGTCGAAACACATCTAATGCACAAAATTCTGGGACAGCTAGGACCCCAGGTATTTTTAGCTGGGGGAGCAATAGGCAATAACCATAGGCCTCCCCACACTGAGATTACCAACCTTTATTCCTTCACTTTATTTTAGCTGAGTATCAAAAATGGAGGAGACCCCAAGCCATTTTTTTTAAATAATGATAAACTGCCACTGTAAAGCTCACCGCTGCTGAGTGCAGCCTATAGCTGCTGTTTTATCCACGCTTATTATAAACCACAAAAATAGCTGCAATTCTGCCCTTGCTTTTTGACCAGTCTGAGGACCCCTGGGTCAGAGTGTGATGAGTCTGAAGACCCCTGGGTTAGAGTGTGACCAGTCTGAGGACCTTTGTGTCAGAAAGTAAGCAGTTTGAGGACACCTGGGTCAGAGTGTGACCAATCTGAGGACCCCTGAGTCAGAGTTCAACCAATCTGAGGACCTCTGGTCAGAGTGTTATCAATCTGAGGACCCCTGGTCAGAGTGTGACCAATTTGAGGACCGCTGGGTTAGAGTGTGAACAATCTGAGGACCGCTGGGTTAGAGTGTGAACAATCTGAGGAACCCTGGGTTAGAGTGTGACCAGACGTCCTGTAAAGAGCGTGGCACACGTCCAGATAAAATGCAGGTTTATTCAAACCTCAGTAAAAGCCAGTACAAAGTTCGTGGAGCGTGCGGGGAGAGGGCTACTGAATGGTATGCACCTTTATTGACCCTTAAGCTCATGCTGTTGGTTTTACTGGTACTGGCCTAAATCTCTTGCTGTTTCTTGTGGTAAGAGTGTGACCAGTCTGAGGACCCCTGGGTCAGAGTCTAACCAGTACGAGAACCCCTTGGCCAGATTGTGACCAGGCTGAAAGCACCTAGTCAGAGTCCGCCCAGTCTAGCACTGTTTTTTATTTTATTGGCTATATTCTGACATTTATACATTTTTCCTATGCTGTTGACCATAACTTTTGGGAGTGGAAGATAAGAAAAAAGCTTTGATTCTGTTTGGAAAACCAAGAGCTAAAATTAATAGCAAAATCTAGTTTAAATACTTATGCTTATGATTTAGAAACATGAATATTGCCTGCAAACTTTTGATTATCTGCAGATATATGAGAGAACAACAGTTTCAATTTTGATAAATTTGTATGTTCAATTCTGAATATGTTGCTTACACATTTAGATTTTAACAACACTTTATTGTGATCTTAGAGTATAAAATGTCTACTGGCATTAAAAGAGAGACAACACCTGATGCATGTCTTGTCTTCTTGCTGCAAGTACTGAAAATAAATAATTGTCATGCTTCAGATGATTCCGTGCCTCATGAGAAAATAATTTCCATCATCACTTTACCCTTGGAGACGGAAATCAAACATTTTCCCGCTCTTAAAGAGGACCTGTAACCCCCTGCTGCATGGCAATCTAAATGCAGCACTGAATGCAGCATGTCTGCTGCATTCAGGAAAGGGGTCCCCCATGGCTCTAGCCCCCCCTGTACCCCAAGATATAGACTTTATAAAACTTATAGAAAACTAGTCAAATGGGTTACCACCTCCTCGCCGTTGGCACAGTTCTCTAGTGTGCTCCGAGGTTGTTCCTCCTCCTGCATGTCTTTGCCACCACCTCCTGTTCTGCCCTCCGCTGTCAATCACGCTAGCCGCAACAGCCAGTCAATAAATGTAACGCCACCCATGGGTGGCTATGGGTGGCCGCCGCTGCAGTTGGGACCTCTAGGGATGATGGGAGTAGCAGCAAAGATATTGAGCCCTCCAGGGGAAGAGCTGGTCCCCAGGGCAAGCGTGAAGTTGATAAATATGCAGGCTCGTCGGGGGTGCGGAGCTCGCATTCGTGGGCAGCCTCCTGCTGCCGGATCACAGAACCAGTCTATCTCCCTTCAGGCACAATAATCACAGCCTCAGACAACATCAAACTTTAACCGGCTTTTACTCTATCTCAGCAGTTGTTAAAGTTCACAGACAGTACATTAGCAGCCCCGATGTGGTCTAAGCAGCCGGGTTGGCTCATCTGCATCACCCCCTTTCGTGTCTCTTTCGGGCCTTTTCTGTCTGTCCGCACGCTAGCTACAATCCAGCGGTCATGGTCCCCTAGCTCTAGAACGACGGCCTTCTTTTTACTGCGCTGGAGGTTGGGTCATGGGACATAAAGACCCCGCATCCCACGGCTTTTCGTGATTGGAGCATACAGCGTCCTGGTCACTTCAGCAGAAGCGGCTCTCTGGTTCTGGCCCAGCCCCACAGTGTCCTCACTAATTCAAGCACACCTGGACTCCTTCTGTCTCTCACCACGGTCTACAGCCTTGGACCTGGGTTAGCCTAGTAGTGGCACAGGCTGACGGCTCCATGTCCTTGCAGTCCTGTCTGGTGGTGTTCTCGGCTCTCCTTCTACTGACTGAATTTCACTTCTCGACTTCCCTTGGCTGACTGGCTTACACCCTCTGTATCTCTTGAACTTGGTGTTGTGTCCTATTTGTTCTGTTCTTACCTCCCCTAACCGGGTCCTTCTCTAACTTTGCACCCAGCACCTGGCTCCTCCCGGCTGGGCATAGAGTCTCTAGACTTAGGATCGGGAGTGTGTTGGGTGTGTGTGTGGGGAGACCAACTTACCAATCCCGGCTGTTGCGCTGTCTAGTGGCGACCGGTCTACAGGGGTGCCACACAAGTGCCAGAAATATCACTTATTATGTATGAGTTATGCCCCAGATATACCCAATAGCTCAGAGGATATGTGACGCCCCATCGGTCAGGACGCCAAAAAGAGGAACTGCACCCAAGCCAGGGTGTGGTCCTCCAGTAGTCAGAAGGTGGGGGATGGTAAGGGTGAGTCCTCCAAAATGCACCAACACACCCACTTAGGACCCAGGGGACCCTGCAAAAGCCCCAGGGGAGAGGGACAACAGTGACCGAGTGGGACAACAAAAAGAGGACTTTAGTTTCAGTTTGGGGTTAGTTAGTGTCTGATAGTAACAGCACAATGAACAGTGCAGAACAGCTAGTGTGCTGAGCTGGGAGAAGTCGAGTTAAGAAAACCTGAGAACCCTAGGGGCATCGGCGGAACTGAATTTGCCCATGTGCCCAAATCCAGGACTGATACCACGAGACAGAGGGGCTGTGGTCAGAAACAGGGACCAGACCAGAATGCGACAAGGAGTCTATCACCGAACCGCTGAACCTGAGGTTACAATTTTTATAGGAGCTGTACCTAACACACTTGGCATATACGCAGATATAGCAGCTGAACAAGGGTCAGTGGACCAGGTATCAGTCGCCCACTATAACCTGAGGCTGCAGGATCAGGGCTTTATGCACAGATGCGCTTGGAACAGTGCTGAGAGAGACAGGACCAGGGAGAGGCCAAAGGACAAGCACACCACCGAGGATCTCATACCTGCCATCCCCGTTCTAACAAAGACTGCACAGACTGCAGGTTATCCAAGAGTGTGTAACATCGATGACCTGTTGTACTTGAAGCTTGCTGTGAGTAAAACCGGGAACAGAATTGCAGAATGGTGTGAGACAGTGTTATTCCTGTGGCGACAGCCACTAAATGAGGATAGGAGGCCTAAGGTAATCCCTACTTATCAGAGACTATTAATCACTACACCCGCTGCCCTGGGGATCCGCTTTGCCTGTGCGCCTATGAGGAGCCACCCCACAGGTGGCGTCACAAATAACTTTCCCTTATAAAATCACCTTTTTCCCTACACTCACCAAGATCTGTCCCTTTTACACTGAACCCAGTGGTCATGGAAGCTGGGTTTCGACCCCTGTGACTCCCCAGATGTGCTAAACAGCCTGGTTCCAAGTATCCCACGGCCCTGAGGTGCGTCACATATGTCTGGTGTCAATCAACGAACCCAGGTAAAACCCATGTGCGGAAACAAACAACAAGTCTTCCTTATAAGGAAGCTAAAGCCAAACCCATTGTAAGTCTTAGATATTGCACTATATCCAAGTCATTGAAAAGATCCCCGGATCCGGACCCCAACATACATTTCCTCTTTTAAGTAGTGACAAGCTTTATCATGGGGCATGCGTCGCTGCAAGTATTCATATCTAAATGGCGTGTACCACACCATATGCCGGTCATAATGCAGCGCTAGCGCACTTCCGGTCCCACCACCGTCCCAAATAGTAGTGTGGTGACTTCACCACGATTGATTACATGCACATCTGGAAGCCAGAATGCATCACCATGGCTCCCGGGCATGCACATCCACGGTTAGAGATGCCGTGCCAACCATAGTGTCAGCATTCCAGGTTTTCCGGCTTGCCGTTTGACCATTTTGCCCTCAGTCAGCATGGAGATCATTGTTTTGTTTGCCCTTCTTCCTGTCTCGTTTACATAAAGACCTGGCTCAGGTGAGCATTCATTGCTTGAGTATACTGGTTCCTGGTTTGCTCCAGCTCAGCTGTTCGCCTTGATCCTCTCACTTCCCTGGAGCTCTGTGAGATCTCGGTTCCCCTTACAGCTTCCTGCATCGTGCTTCTGGTGCCGCTGCTTCTACCTTCAGGCTCGGACGTTCAAGGTTGTAAGCAACTTCACGGTTATTACCGTATGTACTGTGTGCTTTGTGGACTTGTGTTTCATTACCTACTCGGAACTGTGTTTAAACTTGTTACCCGGTCATCCGGGTGTGGGGACCTTTTTGCCACGGACTATATCTTCCGGTCGTTCCAGTACACGGACTTGTGCTATGGACTGCATGCATCCGGATTTACCTGCTTTGGACTATTGGTTTTTCGGACTGCTTCCATAAGGACTGTGCTCGACGATATATATATATTGGGGTTGTGTTATGTTGTGTGTTTTTTCTGTGTATTAAGTTCACCTTGTTTTGCTGTGTGTTTATAAATACTTTGCACCCAAGAACCCGTCTCTGCTCTTCATTGCCCTTAAGCGATCAGACTCCTCAAACCCTATACAATAGTATTACATTATACTCAAGCCCAAAAGAGGAGTCTGCTTAGGGCAATGACGGAGACACGGGTGGAGAAGCTTTTCTCCATGGTTAACTCCTTGCAGCAGGAGATGGAGGCGGTACAAAATAAGGTCCTGGATATGGAGAGACAGCTAGGCCATGATCAGCAGGCTGTGGGTCAGGCTCTCCGAGATGTGCAAACCAGAGTGGAGGACCTGGGAAAAATATCCACACCAGCCACCAGTATGCCTAAATTACCCCCGTTTCGGTTCAGTGGTGACCGTACTCAGTTCCGTGGGTTTATCAATCAATGTATGCTGTTTTTTGATGTACATGCTAACCATTTCCGGTCAGATCGGTCAAAAGTATTATGTATAGTCATGTTGTTAACATCACGAGCACTGGCTTGGGTCAATCCCATGATTGAAAGTCATGACATCCGTTTGAATAACCTGGATAATTTCATAACAGCAATGGCTCAGATGTTTGATGACCCTAATCGCCGTGCCACCGCAGAAACGGCTCTGCATCCCTACGTCAAGGAAAGCGGTCTGTCATTGAATATGGTACTGAATTTAAAAGGTTAGTGGTGGATGTCGATTGGGGAAATAACGCGCTGTTATCAGTGTCCAAAAAGGGACTGTCCGGTTCCATTAAGGACGAGTTAGCTCGGGCCGAGTCTCCCCAGGACTTTGAACTGTTTCTGCATCACTGCGTACGCATTGATACCCGATTGACGGAGTGTAGACAGGAAAAGTGGGCAGCTGTAAACCGGATGACTAGTTCTGCTTTCCCTCCTAGGGAGCCCGCTACTAGGGGTTCACGGGAGGCCGAAGACATTCCCATGCAAGTGGACTCATTACAACGACGGGAAAGCAACAAACGTCGCGACTACCGGCTCCGTGAGCGTTTATGCTTTTATTGTGGTCAATCTGATCATTTTTTGATTAACTGCCCAAAATGCCCTAAACGTCCAAATAAGGTTCTGGCAGCCGTAACCGAGTGTGATAACACGGATGCAGAATCCGAGATCTGTGACTCAAGTATACACCTGGATGCGGTTTTTCCTTCTGTACTAATGTCAGCTTCACCTAAGGACAATTCTACCCATTGCTCTCTTCCAATTCAGATCCAGTGGGAGGGACAGTTAATTCCTACATCTGCCATGATAGACTCCGGGGTGGGAGGTAACTTCATGGACTCTTCTTTTGCCAGGAGACACGGTATCAAGACACAACAGCGAGTCTCACCGATAACCATGGAAATGGTGGACGGTTCTCCATTAGTTTCGGGACCTGTAGATCAGGAGACAGTACCCCTCAACTGTGTAATGAAACCAGGTCATCAGGTGACACTGCCTTTTATGTTGATTTCTTCTCCTCACTTTCCAGTCATTTTAGGACTCCCTTGGCTGCGGTCTGAAAATCCAATCATCAATTGGGAGACAAAGGAAGTATCTTTCCATCCCCGGGCCGGCCCGACCATCAGTCCAGCAGTACCGGTAACGTACAATGAGGAGGACATTATACAGGTACCTGTTCTCCCCCCAGTCTATAAGGAGTTTACAGATATATGCGACAAGAAAAAAGCAGACCAGCTTCCCCCGCATAGACCATACGATTGTCCCATAGACTTACTTCCAGGGGCCGAGATTCCGTTTGGTCCTGTCTACCCGTTAGCGGCTCCGGAGTTACAATCATTGAAAGACTATATCGACGAAAGCTTAGCCAAGGGGTTTATTCAACCTTCATCCTCACCCGCAGGGGCTCCCATCTTTTTTGTGAAAAAGAAGGATGGGACTCTGAGACCGTGTATCGATTACCGGGAGCTTAACAAAATAACCGTCCGGAACCCGTATCCGCTACCGTTGATTCCCGAACTGTTGGAGCGAGTACGGCAGGCCAAGATCTTCACCAAATTAGATCTCCGGGGGGCATACAACCTGCTCCGTATAAGTCCCGGAGACGAGTGGAAGACGGCATTCAGATGTCGCTATGGCCATTTTGAATACCTGGTGATGCCTTTCGGGCTCTGTAACGCTCCCGCTGCTTTTCAACACTTGGTCAATGATATATTTAGGGATCTATTGGATCAGTTTATGGTAATATACCTGGACGATATCCTAATTTTCTCTGATTCTCTACAGGAACACCAGGAGCACGTAAAGGCTGTACTTACCCGTCTGAGAGATAACCACATATACATCAAGCTGGAGAAATGTGAATTCCATCGCTCACAGATCCACTTCTTAGGGTATGTTATCTCTCCTCAGGGATTAAACATGGAGTCCAGCAAGATCCAGGCGATTCTAGACTGGCCGGTACCAGGAAACATCAAGGAGGTACAACGATTTGTCGGTTTCGCAAATTTTTACAGACGCATCATTCGCAACTTCTCGGAGATTGTGCGTCCTATCACCTTGCTCACCAAGAAGGGGCAGAGGTTCGTATGGTCCACGCAGGCCCAGGGGGCTTTTGATCGACTCAAGGTTTGTTTTACCTCGGCGCCCATACTGACACACCCGGATCCCGCACTCCCTTTCATTGTGGAAGTCGATGCTTCCGATAACGCACTAGGGGCTATCCTTTCACAAAGGACTGGGGACAAGGAACTCCTACACCCGTGTGCTTTCTTCTCTCGTCGGTTGTCCGCTGCAGAAAGGAACTATGATATTGCAGATAAAGAATTGTTAGCCATCATTTACGCGTTTAAGGAATGGAGACATCATTTGCAGGGAGCATCTCAAAAAGTGGTAGTTCTCACAGACCATCGTAACCTGGAATTCCTTAAATCTGCTAGGTGCCTGTCTCCACGGCAAGCCTGGTGGAGCCTGTTCCTTAAACAGTTTAATTTCATTGTCTCGTGCCGTCCAGGGTCACGTAATGGGAGAGCTGATGCCTTGTCCCGAATCCACGCTGTGGACTCCGTGCTAGGAACCCCATCCAAGACCGTCTTATCGGATGCCAATTTCGTTGGAGTACTCCAGGACCGGGACCTGTGGAAGGACCTCAAGCTGGCCTATGACGGTGACGTATTCCTTGCTGCTCCACCCACTGATGTAAATCTGGTCCTTAAGAATGGTTTGTGGCTGAGGGAACGGAGTATCTATGTCCCGGAGGCTGTAAGACATCGGGTCCTCAAATTGGTCCATGATTCTGTGTTGGCAGGACATAGGGGGGTACAGAAGACGCAGGAATTCTTAAGCCGTTTTTTCTGGTGGCCCACCTGCTTAAAGGGAACCTGTCACCTGGATCTAAGCCCCTACTCTATCACTACCTGTCCCTGCACCTTCCTAGCAGCTCCCTATCTATCCCTCTCTGAGCTAAATCCGCCCTATAAAACTGCAGAAAAATAACTTATAACTTACAGAAGTCCCTGAGGCTGGGGACTGAGAAGGCGGCGCCAGGCTCCATTCTGCCCCTCCTCCATGCAGCAGCACACGCCCCGCTGGGCGGCATTATTCTTTCTTCATCGCCGCCTCCTCCATTTGGAATCTCCCACCTGCTTTACACCTATCATGTTGTGGTGATGCGACCTCGATGTGTCCCCTGACTGAGACACAGCATATGGGAGATTGTATCTTCTGCTTGGTAGCAGCACACACAGGGTGATCTGCTACTGGAGCTAAGTGCTGATTGAAATCACTGACCCCCAGGTGTGCGGGTGAATAGGAGATGATATGTGCTGCCCTGGGCTGTGGGGAGGGGTGGAGTGTGTCAGGACAGCAGCAGGAGCTGCTGGGATTGTATGAGGTTCTACTCGGCTGTGCCCCGGTGTAACAGGCCAGACTAACCCCCCCGACCAGAATATACCCGGGGTTAAAGTGGCCTAGGCCAGATTATACCCCTCCGTATACCACAGCAGCTGTAGATCAGGGCTCCAAGCAACACATGGGGGCCCGAGGCAGCACAAAGTGGCCCCAGGCAGCAGAAAGTGGCCCTACGCAACATACAGGGGCCCCAGGCAGTGCTAGGGCCCCAGGTAGTGCTAGGGCCCCAGGCAGTGCTAGGGGCCCCAGGCAGTGCACAGGGCCCCAGGCAGCACAAAGTGGCCCCAAGCAGCACAAAGAGGCCCCAGGCAACATACAGGGGCCCCAGGCAGTACTAGGGGCCACAAGCTACACACAGGGGCCCCATGCAGCATACAAGGACCCCAGGCAGTGCACGGGGCCCCAGGCAGTGCACAGGGCCCCAGGCAGTGCACAGGGCCCCACGGCAGTGCACAGGGCCCCACGGCAGGATCCCAGGCTACACACAGGATCCCAGGCTACACACAAGGGCTCCATGCAGCATACAAGGGCCCCAGGCAGCACACAGGGGCCCCAGGCAGCACAAAGTGACCACAGGCAATATACAGGGGCCCCAGGCAGTGGGCCACCAGGGGCCACTTTGTGCTGCCTGGGGCCCCTGTGTGCTGCCTCTGGCCCCCATGCGCTGCCTGGGACCCCTTTGTACTGCCTGGGGCCCTTGTATGCTGCATGGGGCCTCTGTACGTAGCCTGGGACCCTGTGTATTGCCTGGGGCCCTAGCACTGCCTGGGGCCCCTGTATGTTGCGTAGGGCCACTTTCTGCTGCCTGGGGCCACTTTGTGCTGCCTCGGGCCCCCATGTGTTGCTTGGAGCCCTGATCTAAAGCTGCTGTGGTATACGGAGGGGTATAATCTGGCCTAGGCCACTTTAACCCCGAGTATATTCTGGTCGGGGGGGTTAGTCTGGCCTGTTACACCGGGGCACAGCCGAGTAGAACCTCATACAATCCCAGCAGCTCCTGCTGCTGTCCTGACACCCTCCACCCCCTCCCCACAGCCCAGGGCAGCACATATCATCTCCTATTCACCCGCACACCTGGGGGTCAGTGATTTCTATCAGCACTTAGCTCCAGTAGCAGCTCACCCTGTGTGTGCTGCTACCAAGCAGAAGATACAATCTCCCATATGCTGTGTCTCAGTCAGGGGACACATCGAGGTCGCATCACCACAACATGATAGGTGTAAAGCGGGTGGGAGATTCCAAATGGAGGAGGCGGCGATGAAGAAAGAATAATGCCGCCCAGTGGGGCGTGTGCTGCTGCATGGAGGAGGGGCAGAATGGAGCCTGGCGCCGCCTTCTCAGTCCCCAGCCTCAGGGACTTCTGTAAGTTATAAGTTATTTTTCTGCAGTTTTATAGGGCGGATTTAGCTCAGAGAGGGATAGATAGGGAGCTGCTAGGAAGGTGCAGGGACAGGTAGTGATAGTGTAGGGGCTTAGATCCAGGTGACAGGTTCCCTTTAAAGGATGTGAAAGACTATGTACACTCATGTGAGGTTTGTGCCCGCTGCAAAGTGCCTCGTGTTGCTCCTACGGGACTTCTTCAACCGCTACCCGTACCATCTCGCCCTTGGGGGTCTATCTCGATGGACTTCATTGTGGAGTTGCCTGACTCAGGGGGCCACAATACTATTTTGGTGGTAGTGGACCGATTAACTAAAGCGGCTCATTTCATACCATGTACCGGCCTCCCCTCCGCCGCAGAGACAGTAGATCTAGTAGTCCAGAACATGTTTCGGTTACATGGGGTACCGGATGAGATCATCTCTGACCGGGGGTGCAATTCACCTCCAAGTTCTGGAAGGGATTTTGTTCTGCATTGCATATTGACATACGTTTATCTTCTGCCTACCATCCTCAGACAAATGGACAGACGGAACGGACTAATCAAACCCTGGAGCAGTACCTGTGATGTTATGTCAGCCATCTCCAAGATGATTGGTACAAGCTGCTTCCCCTGGCTGAGTTCTCATACAACAATACGCAGAGCAGTTCCACTAAGGTAACACCTTTTTTCGCCAACCTGGGTTATCATCCAACTATTTTACCTAGGTCACCAGTTGCCACGTCTGTCCCAGCGGTTGGGGACAGAGTGATGATTCTACGGCAGAATCTAGAAATGCTAAAAGAGTCTCTGGCCTCGGCTCAGGAGCGTTACAAGAAGTCAGCGGATGTCCACCGAAGACCTGCACCCGTGTATAAGGTAGGGGATTCGGTGTGGTTATCCACGAAGAATCTGAAGTTGGGTGTTCCTTCACGAAAACTGGGACAGAAATTCATTGGCCCGTTCAAAATTACCGGAATTGTGAGCTCTGTGGCCTGTCGGCTGAAGTTACCACGGACTCTGAAGGTACATCCTGTTTTTCATGTATCTTTATTGAAACCGGTTTTCCATAATACGTTTCAGGGACGTGTTGTGCCTTTCCCCCCACCGGTGGTGGTTGATGGGCACGAACAGTTTGTGGTTCAGGACATCATCGACTCTCGGCTCCATAGGCATCGGCTTCAGTATCTTGTTCGTTGGCAGGGGTACTCTCCCGAGGACGATTCTTGGGAACCGGTAGGTAACATCTCCGCTCCCCAGAAAGTTGCGCACTTCCATCGGAGGTATCCGGACAAGCCTGGTCCAGGATCGTCCTGAGGCCGTTTGCAGGGGGGGAGTAATGTCAGCATTCCAGGTTTTCCGGCTTGCCGTTTGACCATTTTGCCCTCAGTCAGCATGGAGATCATTGTTTTGTTTGCCCTTCTTCCTGTCTCGTTTACATAAAGACCTGGCTCAGGTGAGCATTCATTGCTTGAGTATACTGGTTCCTGGTTTGCTCCAGCTCAGCTGTTCACCTTGATTCTCTCACTTCCCTGGAGCTCTGTGAGATCTCGGTTCACCTTACAGCTTCCTGCATCGTGCTTCTGGTGCCGCTGCTTCTACCTTCAGGCTCGGACGTTCAAGGTTGTAAGCAACTTCCCGGTTATTACCGTATGTACTGTGTGCTTTGTGGACTTGTGTTTCATTACCTACTCGGAACTGTGTTTAAACTTGTTACCCGGTCAACCGGGTGTGGGGACCTTTTTGCCACGGACTATATCTTCCGGTCGTTCCAGTACACGGACTTGTGCTATGGACTGCATGCATCTGGATTTACCTGCTTTGGACTATTGGTTTTTCGGACTGCTTCCATAAGGACTGTGCTCGACGATATATATATTGGGGTTGTGTTATGTTGTGTGTTTTTTCTGTGTATTAAGTTCACCTTGTTTTGCTGTGTGTTTATAAATACTTTGCACCCAAGAACCCGTCTCTGCTCTTCATTGCCCTTAAGTGATCAGACTCCTCAAACCCTATACAATAGTATTACACATAGAAGGGAGGGGGAAGACCATAGAAGGTACATGATGGCAGTAAGTAGTAAACAACTTGCCTGAGAGGGATTAACCTCTCAATTACCAATGGCAGGGCAAAGAAGTAATCCTAAAATAAAACATACAGTTGTGGCCAAAAGTATTGACACCCCTGCAATTCTGTCAGATAATACTCAGTTTCTTCCTGAAAATGATTGCAATCACAAATTCTTTGGTATTATTATCTTCATTTAATTTGTCTTCAATGAAAAAACACAAAAGAGAATGAAGCAAAAAACAAAACATTGATCATTTCACACAAAACTCCAAAAATGGGCCAGACAAAAGTATTGGCACCCTCAGCCTAATACTTGGTTGCACAACCTTTAGCCAAAATAACTGCGATCAACCGCTTCCGGTAACCATCAATGAGTTTCTTACAATGCTCTGCTGGAATTTTAGACCATTTTTCTTTGGCAAACTGCTCCAGGTCCCTGATATTTGAAGGGTGCCTTCTCCAAACTGCCATTCATTTTTAGATCTTTCCACAGGTGTTCTATGGGATTCAGGTGTGAACTCATTGCTAGCCACCTTAGAAGTCTCCAGTGCTTTCTCTCAAACCATTTTCTAGTGCTTTTTGAAGTGTGTTTTGGGTCATTGTCCTGCTGGAAGACTCATGACCTCTGAGGGAGACCCAGCTTTCTCACACTGGGCCCTAAATTATGCTGCAAAATTTGTTGGTAGTCTTCAGACTTCATAATGCCATGCACACGGTCAAGTAGTCCAGTGCCAGAGGCAGCAAAGCAACCGCAAAACATCAGGGAACCTCCGCCATGTTTGACTGTAGGGACCGTGTTCTTTTCTTTGAATGCCTCTTTTTTTTCTTCTGTAAACTCTATGTTGATGCCTTTGCCAAAAAGCTCTACTTTTGTCTCACCTGACCAGAGAACATTCTTCCAAAACGTTTTAGGCTTTCTCAGGTAAGTTTTGGCAAACTCCAGCCTGGCTTTTTTATGTCTCGGGGTAAGAAGTGGGGTCTTCCTGGGTATCCTACCGTAAGTCTCTTTTCATTCAGACGCCGACAGATAGTACAGGTTGACACTGTTGTACCCTCGGACTGCAGGGCAGCTTGAACTTGTTTGGATGTTAGTCAAGGTTCTTTATCCACCATCCGCACAATCTTGCGTTGAAATCTCTAGTCAATTTTTCTTTTCCGTCCACATCTAGGGAGGTTAGCTACAGTGCAATGGGCTTTAAACGTCTTGATGACACTGCGCACGGTAGACACAGGAACATTCAGGTCTTTGGAGATGGACTTGTAGCCTTGAGATTGCTCATGTTTCCTCACAATTTGGTTTCTCAAGTCCTCAGACAGTTTTTTGGTCTTCTTTCTTTTCTCCATGCTCAATGTGGTACACACAAGGACACAGGACAGAGGATGAGTCAACTTTAATCCATGTCAACTGGCTGCAAGTGTGATTTAATTATAGCCAACACCTGTTAGGTGCCACAGGTAAGTTACAGGTGGTATTAATTACACAAATTAGAGAAGCATCACATGATTTTTCTAAGGTTGCCAATACTTTTGTCCACCCCCTTTTTTATGTTTGGTGTGGAATTATATCCAATTTGGCTTTAGGACAATTCTTTTTTGTTTTTTCATTTAAGAAAAATTAAATGAAGATAATAATACCAAAGAATTTGTGATTGAAATCATTTTCAGGAAGAAACTGAGTATTATCTGACAATACTTTTGGCCACAACTCTATGTCCATAGTGTTGTTTGTAGCTTACCCCAATCACCTACAGATGCACACCTAGCCATTGTTACTGTAATCCACTGTAATGCACAAGCCCGCTCCTGTGCTACACTTTTGCGGCTCGAAAGTGTGTTGCAGAAGCCACAATTGACGACTCGAGCGTGTATTTGTGCCAAATTCCAACAGACAATGGCGTCATGTATTAGCCAGCCTTCCAGAGCAGGCTGACCAATCGTAATGCTGTTACGTTGTCCAGTGAGCGTGTATGGGGCGCGGTGTGTAAACCACTGTGGCACGCCTATCTCCTCGCCATGCTGAACATGTACGCCCACATTGCCTTTGGAATTGCGGCGTGTGAAGCGGCGATGGAATGAGGCAAGATTGGTCCCGCTGTAGGTGAGGCAATTCTGGAGCGACACATAGCCTTACTTTCAAGGTGAGATTGCTGTGTGTGATGCCGCCATCGGCGATCTGAGGCGACCATGAATAATGTGCACGTTAGATCGCCTCATATCGCCAGGCAAGATTACGGCGTGTGATGGTACAATTAGGGACCACTATTTGCAACACCAATTCATGGGTTCGGGCATTGATGTGCCACCTACACAGCTTACCCGCATAGATGAATAATTTGCTTTTCTCTTTCCACAGCTGCTGCTCCTCAAGAAGAGCGTCTGGACTAGGGCACGCTTCGGCTTGCTTTAGCAACTCTTTGACTAGGCCGATGGCTGGGTCACTGTCTTGCGTCTCTGCCCAACCGTGGTGGGGTAACAAATTGAATGTAGCCTCTTGGGTGACAGGCCACTTGTTTCTCACCTCATGAGAATACTGGGACACACTGCTGTGGTGAAAAACCGGTAGCTCTAACTCTTCCATCTCCTCAGGTTTTCTCCCGCATCTGGCAGGTGGGGCATCCTTGACAACGCATCAGTGTTGACATTGTTATGGCCTGCCAGGCACTTGATGGTGAAGTTGTAATTGGACATCCGGCCATCCATTGCGGCTCCAGTGCTCCTAACTTCACAGTTCCTAGATGGGTCAGTGGATTGTTATCCGTATAGATCGTAAACTTCGCTGAAGCTAGGTAGCGTTTGAAATGCTCAGGCACAGCCCAAACTATGGCAAGGAACTTTAGGTTGAACGAGCTATAGTTGCCGGTGTTCCTTTCTATAGGACAGAGATTCCTGCTGGCATAGGCAATAACTTTCTCTTTGCCTCTCTGCATCTGGGATAACACGGCTCTCAATCCTGTGTTGCTCACATTTGTATAAAGCACAAACGGTTGGCCATAGTAAGGGTAGGCCAGGATCTCGTCCCCTGTCAGGGCCCACTTCAACTCGTTGATGGAGTCTTCAACTCTGCTGTCCCAGTCAAATAGAGGACTCAGGTTCTTGACCTTCTTGGACTGGCCTACCAGGAGGTCTTGGAAAGGCGCTGCTATCTTCGTCAAGCCCTTGATAAACCTCCGGTAGTAGCCTAACAGTTCCAGGACAGTACCTAATTAGGGTGATTTTTATCAGGGTCTGGTGCCACACCTTCAGTGCTGACCACATGTCCTAGGTACTGTACCTTGGGCTTCAGTAAGTGACACTTGGATGGCTTCACTTTCATGCCAAACTTGGACAATGCCTCAAATGCTTCAGTCAGGTGCTTCAAGTGGTCTTCAAGTAGACTATGACATCATCCAGGTACAGTAGTACGGTTTCAGAGTTTTAGTGCCCCAGGCCACAGTCCATCAACCTCTTGAACGTTCCTGGTGCATTACAGAGTCCAAACGGAATGCAGTTAAACTCACAGAGGCCCATCGGTGTCGTGAACGCGGTCTTCTCTCTATCAGCATCTGCCACGGGAACCTGCCAATATCCACTGGAGAGATCTAAGGTGGAAAAATAGCAGTTCTCAGTGCAGCTAATGACTCCTCAGTTCTGGGTAACGGGTAAGCATCCTTATGTGTAATGCGATTAACCTGCCTGTAGTCAGCACACATTCTCGTTGTACCATCTTTTCTTTACCAGGACTAGTGGAGCTGCCCAGGGGCTACAATTATTTCTGATCACCCCAGCCTCCTTCATTTCCTGTAACATCTCATTGGCACATTGATAGTGAGCTGGCGGTACAGTCCGGTACCTCTCTTTAATGGACGGATGGTCACCAGTGGGGGATGTGATGTTGTACTCTTTTTACCTGCCCAAAGTCTAAAGTATGTTTAGTAAAGACTCGTTCATATTTGTGGACTACCCGGTACTCCATGCTTTTGGTGTGAAGGGCTGGAGTCAGTGCCTACATGTAGCTTCTGACACCAGTCCTCCAGCCTTCTCTTGGAGCCGTTGTCCTCTGCCTGGTCGAACGGGTTCAAAGGTTCCACTGCCTTGATGGTGTTGTTACTGACAGTGTACAGCTTAGCAATGGTAGCATACGAGGCAGTTTGACCTCTTCCGCCCCACAGTTCAAAATATATACAGGTAGCCTCCCTTGTGAACATCAACTGCCTCCTGGCTGTCAGTATATGGGCTCTACCAAGGCTTGGTAATCTTGACCCCAAAGGCATATTGCTGCCCTAAATCAGATTAACATTTCCCTTCTCGGGGGTATTGCAATGGAGACCGAGTTACTTACTCTTACGCTGCCGACCTCTCCACCAGACTGCTGCACCTGCTGCCTCTGCATCAGCGCCCTTATCTTTTTGTGCAGGACTCTCTGCTGCCTGTGGTTGGCAGTTTCGGCTACCTGTTGTAACTAAACAATAATCTCTCCCAGACAATTTTTAATTACGTTCGTGCCTAGCGTAAGCATTGGATTGCATTCTCGCCGGTCAACATCAACAATTACGATACTCGCCCCACCTTAATGATTATTTCTTTGAACCCCACTTGTGGTAAGGGCTGACCATTACTAGCAAATATTGTAAAGCTGTCATTTGGGCGACGGGTAATGTCAGAATCAGCCTAGTACCGTTTGTAAAGATATAAAGCATTGTTATCACCTGCAAACTGGTGTCCAGTAAAGTGTTCATGGTGATGCTATACAGCACGACAGGCAGAACCAGCCGTCTTCCCACATACCTGTTGCGCCAGTTCTGCAGGCCAGACGGGCTCATTCCTGGGGGTGGCCCGCTGCCCCAGGGGTTTCTCATTTAAAATGAAGGATCTTGCAATGTGCCCACTTCGTTGCAGTGGAAGATGGGTTTTCCTTCAGCATCATAGCGGTTGGTGGGTCATCCTCGTGTTGCTTGGTACCTCCTCTGGCATAGCCACGGGATGTTATCAGGGCTGGAGGCCAACAGTATCCTCTCAGATGGTTTGGATCCCTGTATCGACTGTACAGCCTTGGTTGGGTTGGCCATCCCCTTGGTTAGCTGCTGTTCTTGTAATTGCAATGCCTCAGGGGTAACAGTTTCTAAGGTCTGTGCGCTGACCCCCTTTGTCGCCAGGGAAGGGGGTGCCACTAATAGGCCCCAGAGCCGTGGGGTACTCGGAACCGGGCTTTAATTCTTTCTCTGGGGAGTCACAGGGGTTGAGAACCAGCTCCATGACCCTGGGTTCAGTGTTATATGTTCTTGGGGAGTCTATAGGGATAGGGTGATTTAAAGGAAGAATTGTTCTTGACGCCACTCGTTGTTTGCGGCTATGGGTAGCCGCCACTGCTGCAGAACCTCTGGGGATGATGGACGGGCACTTGGGTTGGAGTGGCTCCCCATGAGTAGAGCGGCTCCCCAGGGAAGCGGATAGAGCATTTGGTAGTCCTTGGCAGGGGGTTAAAGTTAGGCCTCATTACCTTGCTCAGTGGCCTTCACAGCTGGTTGCCACGCAAATAACACAGTCTCACACAGTTCTGCAACTCTGTACTCGGGTTTACTCACAGCACTTCTCAACAGGTCATACAATGTTACAAAGTCTCTCAGATAAGCTCTAGCCTTTGTAGTCTTTAAGAGATCTGGTTAGCAGGTATAAGATCCTAAATGGTGTGCCTGTCCGGACCTCTCTCTCTCTTTCCCTGGTCTCTGTTCCTCAGCGCATGTGCTTGACAGCGCCTCATCCCCGGCAGCCTCGGGTATGAGTGAGCGACTGATACCTTGTCCCCGGAAACTTTGTCCGGCTGCTTTCTCTGGGAATGCGCCAAGTGTGTGAACCACAGCTCCTATGAAGCTCGTAGCATCCGGTTCAGCAGTTCGGTATTAGACTCCTGTACCGCGTTCAGGTCTGGTCCCTTGTTTCTAGACCACAACCCCTCAGTCTGGTATCACCAGTCCAAGATTCGGGTGCATGAGCAACCTCATCTACGCCCCTGGGGTTCCTTCTTCTCAGTTTCCCAGGACGAGCGTAGCACAGCTTAAGTCCCCTTTCTCTGCTGTTTCGCTGTTCTCTTCTCCTCACTCGACTCCTCCATTCTCTCAGCTCTGCATGCTAGCTGTTTACTGTTCCGCTCCAAACTCAAACTGTCCTTCATCTTTCTGCCTTTCACCCAGACTTCTCTACCCCTGTTGTCCCACTGGGCCCTCCCCCCAGGGTTTTGCCCATGGTCCCCCTGGGTCCTAAGTGTGTGTGTGTTGAGGATCTTTACACCTCCCATCTCCCACCCCCTGACTACTGGAGAACCACACCCTGCCATGGGTGCAGTGTCCCTCATGGCATTCAGACTAGTGGGGCGCCACACCACTTCCAGGTGATGTGTTAGTGCCAGCCGCTGGGAGGGTGGTGCGAGGCCAAGATACGTAGCTGACTCCGGTGGGCATGAGACCGGAACCCCTCAATAAATTGTTCAGTCAGCAGCTTGTTTTCATCTCGTGCACTGTCGGGATCTACCTGTTTCATGGCCCTCAGCACCTCTTGGAGATTCAATGCATAGTCCCATATATTGCCTTGCACCCCTTGTTTGCACCCATAAGATCTAATTTTAATTTCCACTGCAGTACTGGTGTCAAAGGCTTCCTTTAACCTAGCGAAAATGTGTTTAGCAGTTAGTTTGTTGGTATCCAGCCAGGACTTTACCTCTCACAGGGCCGCACCAGTCAATTGTCCTATGAACATAGTCACTCTCTGTTCCTCTGTTATGGAATGCACCCCGAATAAACTTTTCAGTCTCTATAAAATCATTCAGGGTATCTAATTCCCCTGAATACTACGGTAGCCAGGTCGCTCCCGGGATATATGGCATCGTGAATAGCATGACTGACGCTGTTGTGAGTGCCACAGCTGCGGCGGCTACTAGGGTCTCGGCCCGGATTGCATTGGCGGCCGGGGCCTCGGCCTCGGCTTGAGCGGCGGCCTCAGCTTGAGGGGCAGCCGGGTCCACTGTGGGCTCTCTACCCTCAGGGTTAGACATCGTTCTTCTCCCTAGTGAACTGCGGCCAGGCCCTCGGTGTTTGCCGTTGGTTCAGTCTACTGCTCCTCAGGCTGGAGATTGAACGTGCAGGGGAATTCTGGTGCAGGGCTTCCTGAGTCACGTTGCCTAACTTCAGAGTGTGGGGCTGGGTTTCTTTTTGCACCCTTTCCAAGGTCCCGACCATGACAGCACGCCCCCTCACCTTCCCCACACCGCGTGGGATAATGTCTGGGGCCACAAGGGACTGGGTACTTAGGTCTCGGGTGGTCGGGTTCAGGGATGTCACAGGTGGTCCGTGCCTGAGCCGGTGCCCTTGGGTGACAATGAAAAGGGGTGTATTTACAGGGATTAAAGTTATTCTCGGTCGTGATGTCATTGTAGATCCGATGATGGCACCGGCGCTGCTGGGACCTCCAGGGTGATGGGCGGCAGCAAGATGTTGTAGCCCTCTACAGACAGGGCTGAGTCCCCAGGGTGTTGGAAGTGACAATAGTGGAATAGGGCAGCGTAGTCATTATGGTGTGGGTCTAGAATGATGGACACACACACAGAAAGTCTCTTTTGGTACCTTTACTGATGGAAACCGGTACACATCCAGGGATGAAGGATGCACTCTGGGACTTCCACACCGAGTGAGGTATAGGCCTCCTTGTCCTGTTCCTTCTCTCCACAGTATGCTGGATTTTCTGTTGGGCTGTTCTCTTTTCCTGTTGCAGGTTCGGTCTCCAGTGACCGGTGTTCTGATGGGGTGAGCCGGGATGGCTCCTCTGCCCCCACTGTAGTGTTCCTCGCCTCTGCCTGCGGTCCTCACTCTCTCTAGAGCTCACGCTGGCTCTGGAGGTGCACTGGTGTCGCGCCTAGCACGACTCCGGTAACCAGTTTCTGCTCACTAGGCTCTGAGCTGAACTTCACAGTTCTTCTAGTGACTGCACACTCTTGCTAAGTCCATCCCAAGCATCAGTATTTATAGGGGATCTGGCTTAACAGCAGCCAGTGAAGTGAAGCTCCCCATACAGGCCTAGGGAGGAAGATGTTGGGTGTAAGTGAGGTACCAGATGTAGAAATCCCTTAGTGTACTAGTGAGTACTGTGGCTTACATGGTACTGGGCGCCACAATAACAATGGCGACTGTACACAGTTCAATAAAGTCAATGACACAAAGTACCCGTTAAGATCAGGCACAAAATCCTGTTCATGACGCCAAGTTGACACACCCTCACAGGGTCATGGGGTACTCGGAACTGGGCTAACAGTTCTGCTGGGGAGTCACGGGGTCGAGACCCGGTTCCATGACCCTGGGGCAGTGTCAATAAAAGTTCGGGAATTACAAGTTTAGGGATGGTTGTCGTGATACCATCCATGGTGATCGGCTATTGATGGCTGATGCTGCGGTGCGGGACCTATGGGGATGATGGGATTGCAGCTATGGTGGTATCACACCCCATGGGTGGAGTGGTTCCTCAGGGCAACTGGTAAAGTCTATGGCGGTGGTGGGCCATTGGGGGTGCAGGACTGAGGAGGGGGGAATAACCGACAGACACATAACACTTAGTCTCTGTTACCATTACTAGCAGTAGTAGCAGGTTTAGTCCAGGGTACCTTCTACAAAAGATGTTGGGAATTCGGGTGGCCTGGAAGCAAGTTAGGGATCTCCTCACCCGGTGAGTTTTGAGGCCTCCCTGTTGCACTACTGTTGGTTTTTCCTGGCTGCCTGTAGCTAGCTGCGACCCTCTCTTCCTGCGTAAAGTCTCTCAATTGTATGGCAGGCAGCTCAAGCCCTTCCTGGGAACCACTCCTCTGGTTACGGTCCCTGAGCTCTCTGATGCCGCTTTGCCTCCTGGGCTTTCTTGTGGCCGAGAGACTTGGAATCTGCCACCCACCAGTTTTGGCTGCTGGGCCTTGAATGCCCTCACAACCTCGGACTTCAGTGTCCATTTCCAACACTTTGCACTGGGGTGAGCCGGATCACTCCCCAGGCTTGCTTCTCTCCTTCCTCAGACCCTCTCCTACGGGTCCTTCATGCTTGCTAGTCTCCGTCCAGGGACGAGCCTTACTCTGCTCCAGTCCACAGAACTTCTTCACAGCCCTCCTATTATCAGAACTGACTAACCCCGCCCCCAGGCCTGAATTTATAGGGGAGCTCCCTTGAACTCGGGCTGCAGAGCTCCCCTTTCAGGTCTGGAGTCAGAAAAGTGTTGCATTCTGTGGGCCTACCTGGTGTGGATACTGCTTGCTTCCAAGAATTGCATCACCCCCCGAGGGAGGCAATGCCATTGGGGCAACCGGACTCTGGGGGGCCACAAGTGTACAGAAGAACCGACTGCACGTGAGTTGGAAAGGTTTAGGGTCTCCCATTCCATGGCAACACTAGTGGCTTGAATGACATTGTTCTGCACCAGTATCCGGTATCCGTAGTGCACCAATCAACATTATACATTTGCTTCCAAGTACTCTTGTCCGTTCCGTGACTAGCTGTGAAACTACCCCAGGAT
>JARQOC010000001.1:90010273-90025659 GCA_033576535.1 Allobates femoralis
CCCAAGTGTTAGTGGGTTGGCCATACAATACATCAAATGTATATTGTTTTGGCCTATGTGTACGCCATGAGGCCTGTTGACCTTGTAAAGTAAGATTTGCTGTGTTCAAAATCTATGGCACATGAGAAAAGGACTGATCTTGTGCCAATGCCAGTTGTGGCAAGATAGGTGTTGGCTGTGTTTCAACCATTCGTGGTGCTTAGGTGTTTGCAGCGTCTGGTCAGATTATGTTGAAGCTGACTGCATGTTACTTGACTCTGCTATGCACAAATGATTGACAGCTGAATTTTGCCACTGTTCCAGGAAATTGAACACAACCCGTGGATTCGCAGGAAGGCATCTAAGACTATTTGGATGGTAGCCCTAGCCCGTAGTCTCACTGGCCATGGTATTTCTTGCAAATAACTGCTCAGACTATGCCCAAATGCTTCCTCCCCATCATCGTTGCCTCTACGTGCTAGATCTTCCTGTACACCTGTGTCAACAACACGCCTATGGTAGCTAATGGGTAACTCTCTTAGGCTGGTTTCACACTGCAGTTTTTTCTCTGATCAGGTTTCATCCTGTTTGTGTGTCAAAACCAGGAGAGGAACTTGCAGAGCAAAACTAATTGAAAGATTGACATCTGTTCTGAGTTTTGGAGACACTCCAGGTTCCATCTGGTTTGTGTGTCAAAACCAGATCAGGAAAAACCTGTGGTGTGAAACCAGCCTTAGCAGCCTTGTCCTACGCAGTATTGGAGATGACAAAGGGGACATAGGCTGTCGTACATTGAGTAGTACTTGGTCCTGGGTCCACTGAAGGATGCGGTATTGTAGCAGCTGAGGCTTCCACATTTGATGCGACATATGGTAGACCGGAAGATGGTGGTGATCCTGCAGATGCTGATGCATTATCTTCCTGCGAGACATCCATCATCACCTGAATCTGCACCACGGTCGGTGTGAGACATTCTCTGATGCTGAATGACGTCAGCGGGTACTGTCGGTTCTATGAGGAAACATTGGTTGGTCAGTAAAACCAACAAATCTAAGGACTCTCACATTTGGGACACTGTTTATCACAAATATTACATGCGGTCTCAGGTCCAACACTGGGGCAAGGCAATTTAGGCGATGGAAATATATCTATTGCCATTTCAGAGTTGCCTCTGAACCATTTGGTGGCTGTTTTTTTTTCACGACGATACTGGTCACGACAACTCCGCCATCTCTTGGTCACAAGATCAACTGCATTGTTAAACAATGAGACCACATAAGTACAGATCCACTAAATATCAGTACAGAACAACACTTACAGTATTCAATGCACAATGATGGAAGCAATATATACCAAGATTGATCTGGACGTCAGGGGAACTGGTCTCATAACTGGGGAAGAGTTGTTTGGTAATGTAGACCCATGAGGAGTCTTTCTTCCTCTGGTCTGCATAGCCAGCATCTCTTGGGTCCCACAATTCTGGCCTTTCCTGGACCAGTACAATCATCATATCCAGATTGATGCCCTGTTCCATGGTAGTAGTCTCCGTGGGAGGTGTGTTTGACAAACTTGTCACAGCTTCGCACACAGCTAATTCCTGGTTGTGCAGTAGATGTCTCTTTCAATATCCTTTCCTGCCATTCAATAGCTTCAGCTTTGAAAAAATGCTGTGCACATGGATGGTCCTTGTACAGTCCATATTCTGTCCGTGATTTTGTCAGACCCATAGACCTGCATTGGCGACTGTCACGTGAGAAACACATACTGTCGCAGTATGTTCTGACTTCTTCATCCAGATTCTGGATGAGAAAAATGCATCCGACACACGGTAATCTGTTTTATAGCATTCTCTATAAAATAAAGGAGACCATTATGGCTGGCCTCAGGAAAAGGCCAAAATTTCCAGATAACTTGGCCCACCTGAAGGTATTCCCTGATGTGTCGGCAGGTACTTTAGCTCAGAGGAGGGAGTATATGCGATATACTACAGCCCTCAGGGAACAAGAAATAAAGTATCACTGGGGGTTCCCCACAAAACAAAATCTTGAGGGACAATTCCATATTTGTCTGCATATCCCCAGAAAAGGCGAGAGATTTATTGCTAAAATGGAAGATTCAGCCTATGTATCCGAATGACAAAAAAAGCTTTTCTGTGTCTGAAGAAGAAAAAAAAAAAAAAAAAAAACTGGACGGCATGATTGATTACTGGTTAGCTGTTCTGTACTTCCTGCTTTCTACCCTTTGTCTGGTGCCTCTATGGTGGTGTTGAACTTATCCTGCGTAGCAGAGGTGACTCTTGGTCTTCCTTTCCTGACGCGGTCCTCATGTGAGCCAGTTTCTTTATAGCACTTGATGGTTTTTGCAACTGCACTTGGGGACACTTTCAAAGTTTTCCCAATTTTTCGGACTGACTGACCTTCATTTCTTAAAAGTAATGATGTCCACTTGTTTTTTCTTTACTTAGAATTTGTATTATGGCAAGAAAAGAGCAGCTAAGGCTGGTTTCACAGTGGCGTTCCCCTCCGCAGTGTTCTGCGGAGGGGAATCGCCATGTGAGCGCAGCCAGCGCAAGCCCCTGTGTATATAGTGGGAACGCATGGTGCGGCACTTGACTGCGCTTGACTGTGCGCTCCCATTCACTGCAATATGTGATATGTACGCAGGCAGATGCCTGCGCACAAATCACACACTCTTACCAGGGACGCGACATGTTGTATTCCTGGTGCGGACAAGAGTGTGTGATTTGTGCGCAGGCATCCATCCGCTTGTCTATTCTGTAGGACC
The DNA here is from genome assembly GCA_033576535.1 of Allobates femoralis. Lineage (NCBI taxonomy): Eukaryota > Metazoa > Chordata > Amphibia > Anura > Aromobatidae > Allobates > Allobates femoralis. Next base: position 90,013,037 of record JARQOC010000001.1, read on the forward strand.
ATCAGGTGCGTCTCCACCACACTTCTGCAGAACACAACTGATGGTCCCAACCCCATTTATAAGGCAAGAATTCCCACTTATTAAACCTGACAGGGCACACCTGTGAAGTGAAAACCATTTCTGGTGACTACCTCTTGAAGCTCATCACGAGAATGGCAAGAGTGTGCAAAGCAGTAATCAAAGCAAAAGGTGACTACTTTGAAGAAACCTAGAATATAAGACATATTTTCAGTTGTTTCACACTTTTTTGTTAAGTATATAATTCCACATGTATTAATTCATAGTTTTGATGCCTTCAGTGTGAATCTACAATTTTCATAGTCATGAAAATACAGAAACCTTTTTGAATGAGAAAGTGCGTCCAAATCTTTCGTCTGTACTGTATGTAGCCTAATAACCTTATGTGAACGTTAGTCCTTACTCATAGGTTCTTTGTTTTTGCCTTGGGCTGCTTTCGCATTGCGTTTTTATGCAATCAGACGCTGTCCGTTGAAAATCAGACAGCATTGGATCCGATTTTGGCCCCATGTAACCCTATGGTGACGGATTGGATGGGATTTGCCCTTAATGGCATCTGAATTGCATCCGATCTCATCCTGTCCGATTTTTTGCAGGAGCAAAAATCGTAGACTACTGCGATTTTGGCTCCTGAAAAAAAAAAAAAAAAATTCGGAGAGAATAGGATCGGAGTCAAATCAGATGGCAATTATGCCAAATCTGATCCGATCCGTTGCCTTTAACATGGGGTCCTATGGAGCAGGGTCCGGGGAAACATCTGATGTCCCCTCGGACCTGATTTTAATGTACTGAGCATGCTCAGTACATGCTCAGTACACAAACTATTCTGTGCCGCCTAATTTCACTTCCGCAATATATATATTATACACATATATACACACATACATTACGGAAGTGAAATATAACCAAAATCAAGCATTTAAAATAAAAAAAAAAATCTTTATTCTCACCTGCCAGGGCTCCCCCCGGCGTCTCCATCAGCTTCCCTGCTCGGTAACAGGACCTGGGATGATGTCACAACCCAATCAGCTGATCAGGTCACATGAGCGATTACCGCGGTAACCGCTCATGTGACCCGATGACGCTTCTGACATCATCGCAGGTCCTGTAAAACCGATTGGGACACGCCAGGGGAGCGCTGGCAGGTGAGAATAAAGATTTTTTTATGTTGGAATGACAGGAGGAGTGGGGAGAACAGGAGGGGACAAACTGGGGGGGGACAAACAGGGGCTGAGAGGTGACAGGAGACCAAACTGATCCTGCAAAATGTCGGAATCTGATGCCTATTTGGCATCCGATTGCAGGGATCAGTTTGGATATGATGCTGTCCAATTTTCATCAGACAGCATCGGTTTTAACTAAAATTGCAATGTGAAACCAGCCTTAGTGAAGAAAAATCCTGCTCAGTTGCACCAGCATCTATTGAACTTCTCCACTGGCCCAACTCCTGCTGTGCTACTCTTCTGTTGTCCTCTGTGATGGATAGCCTCCTGTACCTTCAAAAGCTAGGCTCTGTTAAGTGGGCTGCTAGCACTTCACCACCAAAATCCACATCCCAGTGAGGACGATATCCTCCATCTGCTCTCAAACGCCCACTGGGCTCTATGTGACTGCACAGGCCACACTTCCATTTGAGCAGCGTGACCCCGTGACCTGGTTATCTGTGCCAGTTGACGAGCCTCAAACTGTGACCTTGGCAAGGAGGTATGGACAGTAACATTAACCAAATCCACTGGACCAGACTGGCACTACAAAAACCTCCCAGCTCAACATCCTGCTGATCATGAAGGATGATCCCTCAATCATGAAGGATTTCATCCTGGGACGCCCAAAACCTGCGCCTTGTCCAGAGGCCCAGAAAGCAAACAGTTTGGATTCATTGGGGCTGCAGCTATTTCACTGGCTTCTCCAGCTGAATTCCATTACTCCAGTTGGCCCTAGAGTCATTGCTAGTCTATCTGCCCTACCAAGGACCCCATTTCTTGAATCCACGCCTCTATATTCAAAAGTACAATGCTGTGCAAATTAATTGGAACAAAGCAAGTTTTTCTTGCATTCATTTTACCATTTCTGAGAAGTGTTTTATCAGTTCTTGGTGTCATTTTCCTTTTTCTTCCACATTTCTTTTCGTTTTGGAGAAAACGATCCAGTTTCATTGTGTGTGTGAATTAGTCTTGAACCGGTAGATTTTCCAATGCCAACGGTGGAAGCGATTTCTCTTACAGTCAGACTTGTATGTTCATTAAGAGTAATAATTCTAGACCTCTTCCATGGAGTAACATCCATTTTTACAGGCACGAATCACACTGAAAGAAAAAGTACACTAAACCACTTCTCATAGAAACAAGCTCTCAGCTGAAGCTGAGGGGGCAGCTAGCTGGTATTTTCTGACTAAATCCAGTCAAACCACATTTTGTTACTCAAGGTTGTACACTCACACCTGTTCAAAGCAGTTAAAACTGGTTTGAATCACTGACTAGTAACCAACTTACGATTTTACTTACAATATTGCTTTGTCCCAATTAATTTGCACAGCAAATGTTGATGTTTCGGAGTCTATGGTCAATTACCGAAAATAAAATTTTCATAGTGAATCAGGTAAGCTTCCTGTTCTCCTCTCCCACATGTCCAGATAATAAAAAATACTAATTATAAAAGTTAACTCTTTATAATCCTTTACCAAGGAATGTGCCTAGCAGCCCTCCAAAATAATTGTGTCCTCCTTTAAAAGGAATCTGTTACCAGGGTTTTGCTATGCAATATGAGAGCAACATGATTTAGAGATTGAGACCCTTATTCCAGCAATGTGTCACTTACTGGTTTGCTTGGTGTAGTTTTGATAAAGTTTTCTCCGCTGCAAATCCAGTAGTTCTCCATTTAATCCTGATTTACAGATCCCCTTCTTGGTATATATGTCCCCCATCCTGGTATATATGGGCCCATCTTAGTACACATGATCATCTTCCTGGTATATATGTTCCGATAATTTACGCCCAAGCCCTGTTGCGCCCCCTGCGACTGCGATCGTCACACCCCTGCTCATACCGTAATGTACCAAGTGCCTGTACTTAGTTTGAACAGTCATTCTGTCCTGATATGCTTTATAGGTCTATAGGGAGTCTAAGGAAAGATATTGCCACCTGTAATATTTCCACATTATTATGTTTAAGCTGTTAAAAATATCATCCCATACAGTAATTTATCTCTAAAACTTTCTTATAATATTGCTGGAATAGAAAAACGTATTACCCACATAGATAAAGGTTACAGGGGCTTTTGTTTTCTACTTTTCACGTCAAACATTTTTCATATAAAACCAATTAAATCACTATTTATATCGATTCTAAGTGAAATCCAAGATTACAAAGGTTTACAGCTCCATGAAATATGGGACAGTTATTCACAGGTGACACCACGTGACAGTTTTAGGAATTACAACCAATAAATGAAAAAGTGATGATGTGAAAAGATAATTCTTGTTTATAGAATTTTTAGGGTTATGTGTTCTATGTTAGACCTCAAACATAATTATTCAATTCAATAGGAAGTGATCCAATTCTATAGTGGCCGCGCTCCCCGTGGTAATGATTTTAAGAACTTCTTGTCCACAAAAAATTTTATTCCTCAAAACATGCGAGAATATAAAAAACGGATACAACGCGTTTCGGCGGAGACAACCGCCTTCCTCAGGTATCTAAATAAAAATACATCTGACACTTTGCTTTATAGGTAAAAGATAATTACAGCTTGCTAGGTAATGACATGAGGGTGTGGGTATAACCACACCTGTCCAATCAGTCTCATTGTCCGCTTCAGCTATAGTGCTTCATTACATAGTAAAAACAAACACCCACAAACAGCAATCACTACGCTAAAAAACTACTAAGAACATTTATCAATAAAATTACTAGTCACAAAAATCTTAAATTACATAAAAGTTAACAAAAAACAAGAAAAAAACATTTAAAATTGCAATGTTTTTAAAAATGCAATGTTTTTAAAAAGTGCTTTTTTTTTTTTTTTTTTTTTTTTTTTTTTTCTCTTTCCTTCTTTGTTCTGTTTTTTGTTTTAAAAGGGATCATATTCATATACTGAATACTAAATACTAAATTCTTTCCACAATATCATTGAGACCATTGGGATGCAATGTTTGAAGGCGGTAAATCCAATATGTCTCTTTGCGATTAAGCAGAGAATTTCTATTGATTGTTTCCACAGGTATTTGTTCTAGAGGTGTCACCATTATATTAAAATTCTTATTGTGCTTGAGTAATAAATGTCTCGACAGGCTATGTTTTAAAAACCCATTTTTTGCTCTATTTCTGTGCCCATTCATGCGAGCACGTAAAGTCTGCGTTGTACGCCCCACGTACTGTAACCCACAGCTACAATCAATAACGTAAACAATATAATCGCTATCGCATCTCAGATTCTGTTTTATTTCAATTAATTCACCTGTACTTTTGCTTGCAATCTGTTCCGCACCATGGTTCAGAATCCCACATGTGTGACATTTCCTGGAACTGCATCTAAAAACTCCAATCTCATGATCTTTACTTTTTCCATTTTTTGCAGATCTTTTTTTATTGTCTCTTAACCTACTTGGGGCTATTTGACTTTTTATCGTTTTCCCCTCTTCTAAATGTTATACCTGGTTCCTCAGGCAGACATTTTCCCAAAATCGGATCACGTTTTAAAATATACCAGTACTTTTTCAGAATCATGCGTATCGTTTTATTCCCCCTGTTATAAGTTGTGATAAAATTAAATTTCCACCTGCCTCCTTCTCTATCCTTTGTTTTTTTACAAATCACCTCATTTCCTTCCCCATTCTTTTTACTCAAACAATCCTCCTGCTTTTTTGCCCTGTTTTTTTCATATGCAGCATGGACCAATTTTTTTGGATATTTCTTTTCCTCAAATCTTTTCTTTAAAATATCAGCCTGGGTTTCATAGTCTTTCTCTTCAGTACAATTTTTCCTGATGCGAAAAAACTGACTGAATGGAATGTTTTCTTTCCACTTTTTGTAATGGGCACTTCTAAAATCCAAAAATCCGTTGGAATCAACTTTTTTAAAATGCGTTTTTGTGATGATACATGTCCCCTTGTGGCTAATTTCTAGATCTAAATACACAATTTTTTCGTTACTTATTTCTGAGGTAAATGAAATGCCCCAATCATTTTTATTCAACGTATTTATCATTTCCATTGCTTCTTCTTTTGTACCATTCCAAATAATTATCAGATCGTCTATGAAACGCCTATAAAAAACTATTTTCTTTTCAATTTCCAGCTTCCGTAAAATTGATGAGGACTCGAATCGCCCCATAAAAAGATTTGCGAAACTTGGGGCGACCCGAGTCCCCATCGCGGTCCCGAGCAGCTGCAAGTATAATGAACCTTCAAAACTGAAAACATTATGCCTCAAAATAAATCCCAAACCGTTCAACAGAAAATTCTTTTGTTTTGTTGCAAGACCAATCTCTGTGAGATAATAATCCACCGCATTTATCCCTAAATCATGGTCTATGTTGGAATATAATGCGTTGACATCCATGGTGATAAAATAAAAATGTTTTTGCCATTCTATATTTTTGAGATCATTAATTAATTGTGTGGAATCTTTTAGATATGACGATAAAGATTTAACTGGGTCCTGTAAAAAAAGGTCTATATAGTGAGATAAATTTGTAGTCAGGAGCCAATTCCAGATATTATTGGTCTCCCTGGGGGGTTAACAGGATCTTTATGCATTTTTGGCAGATGGTAAAACAGTGCCATTGTTGGTGTAGGAATCATCAGAAAATTTTTTTCCTTTTTATTTAAAATATTTTCCATAAAAGCTTCATTGATAAGGGTCCTATATTCTTTAATATATATTTGTGTTGGATCATTCTGTAATCTCAAATAATATTTAGCATCTGACAGGATCTTTTGCGCTTCTTCTATATAATCTTTTCTATTTTGGATCACCACCCCTCCCCCTTTATCTGCTTGGCGGATCACAATGCTTGTATTGTTTTTTAAAAACTCCAAAGCCTCTTTCTCCTGCTTACAAATATTATTCAATCTTCTTCCTTTTTTAAAACCATGTATGCTTTTACAATTTTTTGTTTTACCTTTCATTAATTTATCACCATTATTTTGCTTATTTACTTCCAGAAGTCTGAATTCCTCCTGCACCAATGCAAAAAACGTCTCTATATTATGTCCTCTATTTTGTATGGGATAAAACCCAGAATATCAGGAGATATCAGAATCTGCAGAGGAGCAAAATCAAACTGAAACAGATCTAAATACACTTGAACTAACAATACATGAGGAGACAGAACCATCATTAATATTCACCACAGTGCTACAGGCTCCTTCGCCATCACCATCATCAGTAATATCTAATATTTCTTTTTTAGAAATAGGTCCAACGAGACCCAGCACATCGGATATAGTTATTCTACCCCCTTTAATCAGCTGCTCCCAATTAGCTCAGAACTGAGCCCAGTGCAAAAGAATCACATAACAAAATATTTTGCACCACTAGTAAATCAAAGAGCAAAAAAGAGAAAAATAGGGCAAGGGGATCAAGAGGGAGAGGGCACACAATAAGGAAAAGGAAAAATGGAAGGGATAAAAGTAATAAAAATAAAAAAATTGAACATGGAGAATCTGAAGGCATATCTATACCAACAGTGAAGATATTTAATTTATCCTCATATATTCTATCTGAATCAGAAATAGAGATTCTCAGTAAAGGTTTAAATTTTTGCCCAACACAGGACACAAATCCATTTGATCTGTTCCTGGATCTGAATGCTTTCACACGAAAATTAACCCTCAAACGACATTTTTTGTTGGAAGAAAAAAAGATACCAAATACTGATAACATTGAGCCTATGAGTGATATGGAATCTATTAAAATCATTAATAATTATGTACATAAAGAGGTACAGCCAAAATCTGGGTTTTATCCCATACAAAATAGAGGACATAATATAGAGACGTTTTTTGCATTGGTGCAGGAGGAATTCAGACTTCTGGAAGTAAATAAGCAAAATAATGGTGATAAATTAATGAAAGGTAAAACAAAAAATTGTAAAAGCATACATGGTTTTAAAAAAGGAAGAAGATTGAATAATATTTGTAAGCAGGAGAAAGAGGCTTTGGAGTTTTTAAAAAACAATACAAGCATTGTGATCCGCCAAGCAGATAAAGGGGGAGGGGTGGTGATCCAAAATAGAAAAGATTATATAGAAGAAGCGCAAAAGATCCTGTCAGATGCTAAATATTATTTGAGATTACAGAATGATCCAACACAAATATATATTAAAGAATATAGGACCCTTATCAATGAAGCTTTTATGGAAAATATTTTAAATAAAAAGGAAAAAAATTTTCTGATGATTCCTACACCAACAATGGCACTGTTTTACCATCTGCCAAAAATGCATAAAGATCCTGTTAACCCCCCAGGGAGACCAATAATATCTGGAATTGGCTCCCTGACTACAAATTTATCTCACTATATAGACCTTTTTTTACAGGACCCAGTTAAATCTTTATCGTCATATCTAAAAGATTCCACACAATTAATTAATGATCTCAAAAATATAGAATGGCAAAAACATTTTTATTTTATCACCATGGATGTCAACGCATTATATTCCAACATAGACCATGATTTAGGGATAAATGCGGTGGATTATTATCTCACAGAGATTGGTCTTGCAACAAAACAAAAGAATTTTCTGTTGAACGGTTTGGGATTTATTTTGAGGCATAATGTTTTCAGTTTTGAAGGTTCATTATACTTGCAGCTGCTCGGGACCGCGATGGGGACTCGGGTCGCCCCAAGTTTCGCAAATCTTTTTATGGGGCGATTCGAGTCCTCATCAATTTTACGGAAGCTGGAAATTGAAAAGAAAATAGTTTTTTATAGGCGTTTCATAGACGATCTGATAATTATTTGGAATGGTACAAAAGAAGAAGCAATGGAAATGATAAATACGTTGAATAAAAATGATTGGGGCATTTCATTTACCTCAGAAATAAGTAACGAAAAAATTGTGTATTTAGATCTAGAAATTAGCCACAAGGGGACATGTATCATCACAAAAACGCATTTTAAAAAAGTTGATTCCAACGGATTTTTGGATTTTAGAAGTGCCCATTACAAAAAGTGGAAAGAAAACATTCCATTCAGTCAGTTTTTTCGCATCAGGAAAAATTGTACTGAAGAGAAAGACTATGAAACCCAGGCTGATATTTTAAAGAAAAGATTTGAGGAAAAGAAATATCCAAAAAAATTGGTCCATGCTGCATATGAAAAAAACAGGGCAAAAAAGCAGGAGGATTGTTTGAGTAAAAAGAATGGGGAAGGAAATGAGGTGATTTGTAAAAAAACAAAGGATAGAGAAGGAGGCAGGTGGAAATTTAATTTTATCACAACTTATAACAGGGGGAATAAAACGATACGCATGATTCTGAAAAAGTACTGGTATATTTTAAAACGTGATCCGATTTTGGGAAAATGTCTGCCTGAGGAACCAGGTATAACATTTAGAAGAGGGAAAACGATAAAAAGTCAAATAGCCCCAAGTAGGTTAAGAGACAATAAAAAAAGATCTGCAAAAAATGGAAAAAGTAAAGATCATGAGATTGGAGTTTTTAGATGCAGTTCCAGGAAATGTCACACATGTGGGATTCTGAACCATGGTGCGGAACAGATTGCAAGCAAAAGTACAGGTGAATTAATTGAAATAAAACAGAATCTGAGATGCGATAGCGATTATATTGTTTACGTTATTGATTGTAGCTGTGGGTTACAGTACGTGGGGCGTACAACGCAGACTTTACGTGCTCGCATGAATGGGCACAGAAATAGAGCAAAAAATGGGTTTTTAAAACATAGCCTGTCGAGACATTTATTACTCAAGCACAATAAGAATTTTAATATAATGGTGACACCTCTAGAACAAATACCTGTGGAAACAATCAATAGAAATTCTCTGCTTAATCGCAAAGAGACATATTGGATTTACCGCCTTCAAACATTGCATCCCAATGGTCTCAATGATATTGTGGAAAGAATTTAGTATTTAGTATTCAGTATATGAATATGATCCCTTTTAAAACAAAAAACAGAACAAAGAAGGAAAGAGAAAAAAAAAAAAAGCACTTTTTAAAAACATTGCATTTTTAAAAACATTGCAATTTTAAATGTTTTTTTCTTGTTTTTTGTTAACTTTTATGTAATTTAAGATTTTTGTGACTAGTAATTTTATTGATAAATGTTCTTAGTAGTTTTTTAGCGTAGTGATTGCTGTTTGTGGGTGTTTGTTTTTACTATGTAATGAAGCACTATAGCTGAAGCGGACAATGAGACTGATTGGACAGGTGTGGTTATACCCACACCCTCATGTCATTACCTAGCAAGCTGTAATTATCTTTTACCTATAAAGCAAAGTGTCAGATGTATTTTTATTTAGATACCTGAGGAAGGCGGTTGTCTCCGCCGAAACGCGTTGTATCCGTTTTTTATATTCTCGCATGTTTTGAGGAATAAAATTTTTTGTGGACAAGAAGTTCTTAAAATCATTACCACGGGGAGCGCGGCCACTATAGAATTGGATCACTTCCTATTGAACCTTTATGCCTGTGGGAATCCGTGGCAGGACCCAATACAGGATCAATTCAAGGCGAGCAGCAGACCCGGATAAACATCCAAAGCATGAGGAGGCTTTGGAAAAACCATATGCTTGAAGTTTTATGGCAAGAGGTGAGTGCATAAAACTTCATTAAAAGGGCACCAGAGAGTTACATTGGTAACGCGCTGAGATTGGCGCCGCATGTTTGTTTTTTATATATATCCTACAGGGAATCACCTTACTTCATAATTATTCAATTGTGAGCATTTAAAAAAAAAATAATAAAAAAATACAGCTGTCTGGAATATGACACACCCCTTCAGGGCATTAGTATACTCTGAACCGGGCTTTAAGGCTTCATCACGGGAATCACAGGGACAAAGACCCAGCTTCGTGACCCTGGCTGTGTCATTAAATGTTCGGTGTGGGTGGCTCTCTCTTTTAGGGATAGGGATCTGGCATGGTGGGTTCATTCTGGACAGGGTAACTGGACCTTGAGATACTTGTTAATTTATGCGTGACGCCACCCGCAGGTTGTGGCTATATCTGGCCGCTGCTGCTCGACAATCTTCCTAGGGGCTGATGGTTGGGAGGCAGCAATGTTCTTAAGCCCTTAAAAGGTAGGGCTGACCCCTAAGGCGGACAAAAGTACCCTAGCGAGTTGGTAGTTGTGTTTCTGGTGCTTTAGTGCGTTAAGAAAGTTCACAGACACAGTGGGCATCAGTCTTTAGTTCTTTTACTCACAGTCTTTGTGTAGCAGCACGCCAAGCACTGGGTTCTCAGAGGCAGTGACATGCCCACTCCAGGGCTGGGGAAGACTCGGGAGCCGGGCAGTTACTTGTTCTGTTCATCTTCTTGGTTCTTTTCACGGGGACAGACGGGACCTTGTCCCATGACCCTGGCGGTGTCATTTAATAAATGGGGGAAGATGACAGGGTCAAAGGAGGAATAGGGGCATTCGTGATGCCACCTGCGGTATGCGGCCAGGGCGGCCGCCGCTGCTTTAGAACCTCTGGGGACAGTGACCAGCAGCTTGGATGGTTCTACTCCCCGCAGGTGGAGCGCAGTCCCCAGGCAGCAGAATGGAGGAGTCAGTTCGTACCTTGGCAGATGTTCACTGGGTCATCAGTACCCAGATGTCTCATGCAGCCTCTGCAGCTGGTGGTCGCCACTAATAAAGGTCTCACACTCCACAGCTGGAGTTTTGTTACTTTTGCTCAGTTGTTTCAGCATGGCCACTGGGCACGTCCCTTGTCAACATCCGGTTCAGCGTTGGTTCCAGAACTGGGACAGTGCAGTCGAGCCACGGTTGCTGACCTTTCCTTCCACTCTAAATGTGTCTCTGGTGGTCTTTTTCTTTCTCTTCCCAGCTCTATAAGGGGTAGTTCTCTTTTGGGGCTAGCACGACACTGCTCAGCCTCCCAGGCTCTCAGCGCCTCCAATGCACAGAGCTCAAGTACCGGCAGCCACGAGTGCTGTTGTGTCCCCTTCCCGGGCACTGCTCCCTAGTTCGGCCACCTTCCCCAAGTTGTGTCGGGTGTTCGGCCACAGCTCCAGTTAGAAGCCTGGGGCCTCCGATTCAACAGTTTGGGCATACAGCATATGCGCAGTGTTCAGGGCTGGGTCCCTGTGTCAGCCACCAGCCCCTCTGTCTCGCCAGATATGGGCATACGGGGATTGATGTCTCTTCCACACCCCAAGGGCTCTCTTCTTCCTTTGCCTGTCAGTCTTTCCCTCCCATGGGCGAGCGTGGTCGTGCTCTAACCCATGGGAGTAGACACCACACTGCCTCTACACTTCAGTCTCTCTCCTCTACTCTTTCACGATGGTCTCTCCTCTCCTGACTACACTTCCCTGTCCCCCTTTTGGAGCCTGGGTCCTCCCTCTGGGTCCACCCCCTGTCCCAGGGCCCTACGGGTTTTGTGTTTGTGTGTGTTTTTGGCTCAACTGCATCATTCCAGCACCTGAAAAGCAGAGGCGCTACACCCCTTTACCGCAGGAGTGCAGTACCTCTGGTGGCAGCCTACTCAGTGAGGCACCACAGCAGGGATCCAGCTACTCACTGAGAGTAGGATGGTACGTAACCGGCACCCCTTCTCGGTCCTTTCCAGGTCGTCTCTCACAGCGCTTGCCTCGCCCGTCCTGCCTTGCGCCTCACCACACAGAGCTCTGAGCCAGTGACTGTGGCCTTTTCCTATGGGTTCCCCTGCAGTGTCTCCCCTTAGCCCTATGGTTGCCACCTTTTCAGCAGATGTGTTCGGTGTTGACTGTCACCTTGGAATTGGCTCAGCCTCTGGGTTGCTAGCTGAGCTTGGTCTTCTCCACTAGCCTTTTGGGTTCCCGGTGTCCCTTGCGGCCTAGTCCTTCCACTTGTCTGCGCTTGACAATGGATGCTGGTCCCACAGGTGGATTGCTCACTTCCCGTGCCTCTGGGACCCCCTCTTCCTCCCGGAGCCACTTGGATGATGTTCTGCTCTAGGGTTCGGCCTTAGGATGAGCTCCCACTTCTCCAGTCCTCTGGACACTTCTCAGGCATATATTCTCTAGCTGCCCTCCAACTCGATCTTGGTGTTCAATGGCCTCTCCTCAACTGGTCACTCTCTCTGGTAACTGTCTTCTCATTGTCGTCTCCTACGTTCTAGATGTTTCTTGCTCTCTTTATACACTTTGTCATGTGTCCCACGTCATCTACGTGTATTTTTTCTGACCTCACTCTTCCCAAAGTGCTCCCTCTAACTACTTCCTTCACTACCCAACCCCGCTACAATCGTTCCTTATGTGATCTGGGTGTCCCAGTACCAGTCTGTACCCCCCCCTACCGGTGAGTGGGATACTACACCCTAATATGGGTGCAGTAACTCTCTGGCGACTGGATCCGCAGGGGCACCACAAATAGATATTGCTTATACTTAGGGATGAGCGAGTAGTAAAATATCGGACTCGTTATACTCGTAACGAGTAGG
>JARQOC010000001.1:90025759-90036693 GCA_033576535.1 Allobates femoralis
AGCTGTTTGTGGCTGGCTGTGGCTGTGTGTGGCTGGCTGTGGTTGTATGAGTGTGGCTGGCTGGCTCTGTGTGTGTGGCTGTCTATGAAGGTACCTTTACACGACACCACTGCGTGGTAGCAACTGCCTGGCAATGGGGATATTTGTGCCTGTTGCCATGAAATTGCTACGAAATAGCGGCGTGTAAATAGGGAAATTTCCTCCGGCGTCCTGCAGTTGACTCAGATACCTGTTTCTGAGCCGTGCTCAAAAACCGAAGGCAGCACAAAGGCACAATTGCCATGGTGGTGGCATGTAAACGGGGCAGAGGATGGAATTTGCGTCGCCTAGTAAATTCCCAGGGGCGTGCCACAGCGTCATGGATACCACGCCCCATCAGTGATCATTGGTGGGGGCTACTGTGTTACCATTGGCTGTCCCTTCTCAGGGCGCCATATTGAAAGAGCTATCCATTCACACTCCACACTTGGAATGGCGTCATGTATTAGCCAGCCATCCTGCGCAGGCTGGCCAATCATGATGCTATTGCGTTGTCCAATCAGCGTATTAGAGTCACGGAATACACAACTCTGTCATGCCTATGTACTTGCGGCACGAAAGATGTACGCCCATATTCCTTTGTGGTAGCGGTGTGTGGAGCAGCGAAGGTATTTAACAGGAAGTTATCCGCTGGATCTGTCGGAACTTCCGGGGAACAAAGATACCTTCAGTTGACAACGCAATGGCGGCGTGTACATGCGGCATCGGCGATCGGTATCAACCGTCAAAAACGTGCACGTGTGGTTGATACCATTGCTAGGCACTGTGGCAGCGTGTAAAGGTACCTTAAAGCTCAGCTTGGTTTCCACAGCAGGTACCTACTACATAAAACATCTTCCACCCCGGCACAGTAGGGGGAGCCCAACTTGCTGCCCTTAGGCAAGATCCCCTATAAATACTGCTGCTGGGGGAAGAGGTAGTCAGAATGTGCAGACGCTAGGAGAGCTGCGAAGACATCCTGGTGGTCGGTGCCGCTGATATAGGCCCGAACCAGTGACCCGTAGTGGCCCTTCTATGTCCCGAAAGCCTAAGTGGGGACAGAAGGTGAGGAGCAGATAGCCAGGAGGGAGCGAGGAACTTGGAGATTTTCACCCAAAGAAGTACCGGATATTGGGATCCACACCTGTGGGATACTCTAGGACCACAGAAAACCCTGTCACACCGTGGAGGCCTCGACCACCCGGTTATCTCCTGTGGGTCAAGAGAGGGAGCCAGACACAGCAGGACATCACCGCAGTGATCGGATAGGGTAACCCGGAGACCGCACAGGGGGAGAGACAGTCACCAGATACAGGGAGAGAGAGGAGGCAGGTCTGGCTGCAAGCAGGCTGTGCTTCAACCATCATTACAGAACAGAGGAGGCCTTATACCCACTTAATGTGGGAATTCACTGTGCAACCTGTCCACGCGTCGGTGCCCTGGACGTCTTTACCTGCTAAACATCAATAAAAGGTAAAAGAGACTTCTTCTGTGTGCGTGCATCATTCCCTCTGTTCCCAGTGCCCCTCATAGACTGCTCCAACACTCCCCATCTCAGCCATAACTCCACTCCCACTCCCCTGAGGTCCAGTCCTACCTGTGGAGGACTTCACCATCCCAGCCACAATACCATCTACCTCTGGTGGACTGTGGTGGCGCTGGTGCAAATCACCAGAAACTACAGGTAGCGTCACGACAATAAACTGTATATAATCCCTGTACATATTCCTTTTTGGAAAGATATCCCAGGACATGGGATCAGGCGCGGCCAGCACTCCCCGTGACATCAGGAGCATTAACCCTTGACACCTGACACCCAAGTGCCCCAAAGCCTGGGCGCTACAACTTCTTCTATTAAAAATGAAGCAAACACGCATCTATTCTAAGCAGATATTAATATTTACCATGTGCACATAGCCTTAGGGCCGCTTTACACTCACCAACTTCTGTGACCAACTTCTGAACAGATCTCTGGTTGCAGTGAAATCATGGACACATTGTTCTATTTGTACACAGCCACAAAATGGAGCAATATGTCCATGATTTCACTGCAACCAGAGATCTGTTCAGAAGTTGGTCACAGAAGTTGGTGTGTGTAAAGCTGCCCTGAGTATTATAAATGCACACAGATAAAGTGTCAGTCTCAAGCTTACGAAGGGGCACCATGCTGGCACACAGTATTAATCACACTTCTAATACTAATCAGACAGGTGATGCCGCTCCTCTGCAGAATTCACAATATTTGTACAACAAACTGGCACTAAGGCGGCTTTAAAATAATTAAGAATTCCATAAAGATGGATAGACTTACTGAATAAGGGTGTAGGCACACTATCATGCATCAAAAACGCAGAGTTTTTGATGCATGACAGTGATGCGAGTGCTGTGCGTGTTTGTGGGTGTGTATGGTGCAAGTATGGTGCATGTGATGAGTGTGGCTGGCTGTATGTATGTTAGTGTGCTGTGATTGTGAGGTGTGAGTGCGTGTGTGGTGCGTGATTGTGATGCTGTCTATGGTCCTGAAGGACCACAGACAGCATTTGTCGGGAATAGAAACTCGCTGGCTGTCAAAGCCGGCAAGTTTAAATTTCCCGCTGTGCTGTACAGAAAGCTATTATCTTGTACTGCTGTGACAGCAGCGGTACAAGATGTTTAGCTAAGACAATGATGATTGTAGCAAAATAATGTAGTGTGGGGTTATTTTACTGATTAACCCCTTCAGCATCCTCTGGACCGCATGTGTGCGCAGAGGATGCTGAGAGGCTGTAAACCCAGTGCTGAAGGTTTTAATATGCAGCTGGTGTAGTGACACCATGTATGTGGAGAGTGTCCTCACTCTCTGCAGACATGGTGTCATTACACCATGTGTGTGAAGGGGTTAATTTTTATGTATAATGTGTTTAAAGAAGTGTCAGAGAAGCCGGCTTATGTTACTGTCTATGGGGAGCTGTCCCCTCTCATGGTGCTGAAGCCACAGCTCCCCATAGACAGTAACATAAGCCGGCTTCCCCGACACTTCTTTAAACCCATTATACATAAAAATTAACCCCTTCACACACATGGTGTAATGACACCATGTCTGCAGAGAGTGAGGACACTCTCCACATACATGGTGCCACTACACCAGCTGCATATTAACCCCTTCAGCACTGGGTTTAGAGCCTCCCAGCATCCTCTGTGCACACATGTGGTCCAGAGGATGCTGAAGGGGTTAATCAGTAAAATAACCCCAGAATACATTATTTTACTACAATCATCATTGTCTTAGCTAAACATCTTGTACCGCTGCTGTCACAGTGGTACAAGATGATAGCTTACTGTACAGCACAGCGGGAAGTTTAAACTTGCCGGCTTTGACAGCCGGCGAGTTTGAAGCGATTTTGGCTGCACACTCGCACAGTGTGCTGTATGGGGGCGAGATTTTCCCACCCCCATACACTTGCATTGCCCTCACGCGCGTCAGAATCGCGTGCAATCGCAGCATGCTGCGATTGCACTTGCTTCTGACTCGCAGTGCGAGTTAGGTGCGGGGGACTCGCACCAGTGTGCCCTGCCTGATAGGGCAACACTGGTCCAAGTGCAATGCATTTTTTTCACGCATTGCACTCGCGCGAGTCTCACGCCAGTGTGCCTCCACCCTAAGGTATGGACAGATGTCAGACTTTTAGGCTGGCTTCACACTGCGGCGTGATCCGGTTCGGGATGACCCAGACAGCCGCGGACCGGATCAGCACACAGGACTGGGGGGCTATTGTGCCCTCCGGTCCTGTGTGCAGCGCACGCAGTTCCCGCTGCTGATAAGTCAGGACCGCGGCGCTGCGGTCCTGACCTGTCAGCGGCTGCAATTGCGTGCGCTGCTCATTGGACCAGAGGGCATAATAGCCCCTCAGTCCTGTGTGCTGATCCGGTCCGCGGCTGTCTGGGTCATCCCGAACCGGACCGGATCACGCCGCAGTGTGAAGCGGCCCTAACATAAATGATAAAAGTTGCATTTATAATGTATATTTTGGGTTTAATTAAATGCCCTATATGGTAATAGACAAACAGATTCTTTGTATTCTTCCCCATTAAACATTGACTGTGTCTCCTTCTCATTCTCTAGAATAACTTCTACACCTGTATATAGAATCTGTAACTCTATGTCTAATTATTATTATTCATTTGTAGAGCACCATTTATTCCATGGTGATGTACATGAAAAAGGTTACATACAAACAAGTTACCGCAATACAATGAACAAACAGTGACAGACCCATACAGAGGGGAGAGAGGACCCTGCCCTTGCGTGCTTACATTCTACAGGGGGCATACTTATACTAAAAGGAATGGGGGGGAAGGGGGCAGCACTGCCTGACATTGGAAGGGTGGCTCAAAGAATTGATCAATTATTTGCTAAAAATCTCATTTTAAAGTACAGTCAGGAATTACCATGTGCATTTGCCCATGTTGTATTACATGCTGACCTCAGCACTCCCCCCTCCTTTAGTAATCCATATTTATGTTGCTTATTAGTGATTTGATGTATTTTGGAGCAATAAATCACTTTCCTACAATGCTAGTTATCCCAGTGGGTTAATTCTCTGCATTGTGGAGATGTCTCAGGCTTCTGCAGCTGATTCTCTGCACTCAGCCAGCAATGCTGGACTGAGCTCAGCCCCCACTCCTGAATGACAGCCCCCCTGACAGATCCTTGCCGCACCCCCTTTAAATCCTACACACATAAAAAGGCACAGCTGATCCAGCTGTCAAATGGCCACATGGTGGAGCCTTGCAGGCACTGTGCACTCTTCTCACACAAATGCCTTTAACCCTTTAGAGACCAAAACTGAACAAAAAAAAAAATAGTAGAATATATAGCGAGGCTGATGTGTATACTGCACTGCATGCTGCTGCCACAATATACATGGCTTATCCAAGTTTCAGTCCCAGCTGTAGCAACAGCAGCAGTGTTACCTGCAGAATCAACCATCACTATGGAGCAGATCAGGCAAACCTGTCCCCTACTGGCCACCTGCTGGTAGCTGTGTCCCTTGGAATCATTGGAAGTTTGGGCTTTTTCAATAACTTGCTGGTACTAGTCCTCTTCTGCCAATACAAGGTCCTGCGTTCCCCCATAAATATGCTCCTGATGAACATTTCTCTGAGTGACCTGATGGTCTGCATCCTGGGCACTCCATTCAGCTTCGCAGCCAGCACACAGGGACGCTGGCTCATTGGGAAGGCTGGCTGTGTTTGGTATGGATTTGTCAATACACTTTTTGGTGAGTCTGATTTTTGTATTCATATCCGTAGATTAATGATGCCGTACTTTGCTGAGCTGCAGATTTTCTTATGTAGCTTAAGGTTAAAGTGCAATGTGCTCAATACTTTGAAAAATACGTCAGAGGTGCATTAGACCACAAGACGGGCAAGTTCGTTAAGTTAATGATTATAGTTTTTTTTTTTTTTTCTAGTTTCATAAATTAAACTTATCTACTAACACTTCCCTGGATCATGAGCATGACCGGCAATGAGTTCTTCGTGAGTTTCTCTAACTTTATACTACTATAGAGTTCATATGGGCGGCATGACTTAGGGTACCTTTACACGTTGCAACATTGCATGCAATTTCACTTGCAACTGATGGCCACTTTACACACACCAACTTATCTGTCCAACTTCTGACCAACTTACTGGTTGCAGTGAAATCATGGACACATTGTTCCATTTGTACACAGCCACAAAATGGAACAATGTGTCCATGATTTCACTGCAACCAGTAAGTTGTTCAGAAGTTGGACAGTTAAGTTGAAGTGTGTAAAGTGGCCATCAGTTGCAAGTGAAATTTGCATGCAATGTTGCAGCGTGTAAAGGTACACTTTAAAGAAAGTCATAACTCATTGCCAATCATGCTCATGATTCATGGAAGTGTAAGGGTACCTTTAAACACAGTAAAGCAATTCATCTCTGTGTGTGTAAAGGTACCCTTAGAAGATGCAGAAAACAAGTTTCACACTGCAGTCTTGCAGCACTGGGATCCTGGGTTCAAATTCCCCCAAGGACAACACCTGCAAGGAGTTTGTATGGGTTTACTCCCACACCCCAAAGACATACTGATAGGATGTTTACATTGTGAGCCCCAATGGGGACAGTGTTGCAATGAATAAATATTAAGATCAATGTACTAAAAACACAAGTAAAGGTTATAACTAGCAACATCATGAAATATCTAACGAAGGTAAATTGCAGGTTATTAGCTGGTATTTAAACTACTGGATTTGAAGAGTTCCTAGGTGTATTTAAATATCGTGAACCCATTTAGACATCCGTCATCTTTTTGCACAAAAGGATCAGTCCGAGTTTCATCAGTTATTTATTTATTTTTTTTAATCAAAGTTTCAGCAGATTTACATCAAAGTGTCATCAGAGCTTGATCAGAATTTCATGTTTTTCGCTTTCTCCATCTTCTCCTGTTTATCAGTCTGTGAAAATGAGATGTCCATTTTTTTTTATTTTTTTTTTATTTTTTTTTTTTTTACACTTTCATTGCCAAGTTTCTCGGATTAATATCAGCCATGTCTCCGCAATCTTGTGCTTATCACTTGGTCTGCAAAAAATCAGACACGTGAACAGTCCCATAGACGAATATAGTTATGAGTGTTATCCATGAAAATCAGAGTGCTCATACGTGAAAAGCTGATGTGTAAACGAGTCCTTACGCTAAGACTGCTGAGTCACAATGCCAGCAAAGTTCTTGACTTTATAAAAGAAAATCTCATGCATAATCTGCTAAATATATCGGGGATCACTGCGGGTATCCTAGAGGGACCTCCACTGCCAAAGGTCTACAGCAGGTACGGTCCATTGGAATTTAATCTAAAGAGTCACAAAGATATACCCATAGTCTGAGCGGCAAATTGCAGGAAGACCCCTAAGCCGTCAATATGATAATTTAGGAAGGGAGGAATACAGCATGTCATTACTTTTTGTGTATCAAGTGATCTAGACGTATAGTATAAGCCACCAAGCAAGGGGATCATTATGAGCCCATGGCGGCAGTACGACCGTATTACATACCCATAAATCACAGCTTCATAATAAGAAATACATTAAAGACTAAATGTTTCCCGTGTTTGCGAAAAGTTGTGTTTTATCAATAAATATGTAGAAAAGATGAAGAAGCAGCAGTAAGGAACATACACCAAGAAGCAGATCTCTTCCTGCAGGAAGCAGAGCACAGGATGGACGTGTAAATTTGACAGGAGCGCAGTAAGGGATTGTCAGAATGTGTCACTGGTAATCGGCACAGTGTGAGCAGCCAGGACTGTGACATTAGCTGCTTAGACATTGCCGGTTAATGGCAGATCTGAAGTTTTAGCTATAAGTTTATAAACTTACAGAGAATCTATAAATTAATGGTTCCAAGGGATTGTCTGATTAATAAATTCATGACTTAAAAGGCGCTAAGATGGTGAATTAACCCATACCTTCATTTTACTGATTGTATGTTTGATTGCAGAAATGAGTTTGATCAAAGTTGCAGAAAAGTGTGCAGCATTGATGATGGGTCTAAAACAAGTCACTAAAATGACGTTTTTTCACGCCTCAAAGAATATATATATATATTTAACAAAAAAGGGGGGAAAAAACACCAGCCTCTTTTTCTAGGAATGATTCAAAGTACAATAAAAATGTATAATCTTTATTAATCAAATATTTTGACAGTAGCACTCCCTCTTGAGGGACACGTGATAAACAACCACAGCTATATTTTACATAGTGTATATATATATCAATAACATCAATCAATTTAGTAGGATACTTTGTATCATTAACAGATTGTTACATCATCTCTTTACAAAATTCCTGGATTCCACAGGCCCATACAATGTCCTACAAGAGTTTATAGTTATCTGTCATATAAACCCATATCAATCTATTGCTATGTATCACACTATATCAATAGTGCTTTTCACCTCTTACATAGATTCAAAGGGCACTAAAATATTGCAAACCTTCTAGAACATCCCTCCATATAGTTTAGAGCCATAAAACCACCAAATGATGTTAAGTTTTATACTTGCTGATAATGCCGGGCTGTGCTCGCGGTCCCTCCACCCCTATGATCGTTTCGCACCACGCTTTTTGAGAGGAGGAAGGAAGGGAGGTCCTCAGGGTGGAGCAACCATACTCCAGGGGATACTCCAGTCCACCAAGGAAACGCCGAGCTCGATGATCCGGTCAAAGTCCAGCTTTGCAGTCGGCAACCGGCTGTTGTGGCTTGTTTATCAGCTGCAGCACCCTGCCAGTGGAGCGGTCTGCCTGCTTCCTCACCACAAGGGAGAGGACCCCGGTACTACCTACACGGAGCTACTAGGTATAGGCCCATCCTAGGCAGGGAAGACTGGACATGGGTTAGTCAACAAAGGTGCATCAAGGGTTCCACCATACCACCTGGGATCCACTTGCATCCACCCATAAAGCTACCTGTTATTTGTAACATTTAACACCGAACTGTGAACTGTATCTGATGCTGAGTTGACCGTAAAGTACCTGGGAGAAAGTGACTTTGCCTGCATGTGTTTTCCTACATCATCTTGTTCCCTTCCAGGAACGCTGCCCTGGAATAACGGCCCTACCTGTAGGGGGCTTTGCCAACTCAGCCGCACTACCATCCACCTCCGGTGGAATGTGGCGGCGCAGGTGACCCATCACCAGGTACTACAGGTGGTGTCACATGACAAAACTTTTATTACCCCGGTAAATACACCATTTTTGACGTGTCACCCAGGCCACGAGCTCAAGTGCTGCCATTCGTGACATCCCCATTAACCCCTTGGAGCCTGATACCAGAGGACCCCAGGGACTGGGGCTCGACATAATCTCAGCCCTTTGGGCTAGGTTAGAGCAGTTCATGACAGTTTTTGCCAGGCAGGTGTGTGCCAGTGCTGTACAAGTGTTATTCACAGCATCTGGCCACATCTAGCTCAGAGAATTCTATGGGCAGGTAGTGTAGCACTGCTGTGAAGAAAGCTAGACCACCTGTCTTAAGTAGGCATTTTTTTGCTGCAGCTAGTCCAGGCAATTTGTTCGTGCTAGTAGCAGTTTCACTTACACAGTGGTGTAGCCCACTTGTGAAAGAAGCTACACTGCCTGTGTAGTTCCTACTAATTTTTAACTGCACCTAGCCCAGGTCTCACTTTGGGCCTAGTAGCAGTGTTGGTTCAGTCACCTCTGCTCGATTTACATCCAACTTTTTCTTGTCCAACAACTGCACAGTTGCCAATTTTGTCACATGCAAAATGAGTGGCAAAAGGCCTGCTGCTAGTGGAAAGGGGAGTAGGCGTGGTAGAAAGGGAAAAAAGTTTGTGTCCGTGGGGTACATGCTAAAGCTACATTAACATCTGCTGAACAAAGACAATCTTCCAGCCAAAGTAAGATGTCTACTTCTTTACGTGGCCAATCTGATATGATCCCTTTCTTACGGACACGACCATTGATACCACTTGTAAATGAGGCACAAAAACAGAAGTGCTTGAATGGGTTGCAAGTGCTCATTCAAGTGGCCTCTCCTCCACCTCAACTTCTACATCACAAACCCTCCAGTCATCTGAGGTGTCGGCCCAATCGCACTTGCTTCCTCCCAGCTCCCAAGTCTCCAGCCACCCTACTGAGTCTGGTGTAACAGACATGGTTGAGTCTGCAGAGCTGTTCAGTCACACAATAACCTGGGAATCGGAGGTATGCTCCAAAGCTGCAGTGAGTCCAGACGAGTTAATGATCTGCCCTGATGCTTTGTGAGTCAGATCCAGGCCCAGATGAAGAAGGTTCTGACCTTCAATTAGACCCTCATTCCCTAACAGTAACTACTCTTGGTGGACACAAGGAGGATGATGCTGATGAGACTCAGATACCGGATTGGATTGACAAATACAGTTTTCGGTCAAGGCAGGAAGAGGTTGTCTGAGGACAAGGAGTGTGAGAACACAGAGGATGATGATGAGGTTGGAGTTCCCACTTACTGTCAACCCACAGTCAGCCAGTCGATTAGGTCAGCAGAGGAGGTGGAGGAGGTTGCTTCTGATGACAAGGTTAGGTTGCGCCTTCCTGGATATAGATGAGTACTGGAAGCATGTCAACAACTGCATCCGCAGCCACAATTCTGCCTCTGAGCAGAAGTCGTGGTGGCTCTGCAGCTCACATGGGCTCTAAGTCTCTTGCCTAGCCTGGGCCTTTTATGACATTGGCAAGGATCTCCCAACTCATGTCCTCTGCAAGATTTGTCAGCAATCTGAGCAGAGGCCAAAAACTCACTAGCTTGAGTACTTAATGTATGAACCGCCACATGGACATGATGCACAAGTCGCAGTGGGAAGCTCACTGTGCTACAATGTGGGCTAGCTGGGCAGGCCTACTGTCTGCCCCATCAAGTGCATCCTTGTACTCTTCATCATCTGTGACTGTGGGGACAGCTCTCACATGCTTTTGGATGCAGACCTTCCACCTCTTTACCCCCAAACAGCTACTGTGATTGGCAAGTAATCACTTGGTTTTCATGTGGATAATGCTGCTGGTGTTGAGCTCTCTCAGCCATCGAGAGTGTGGAGCCCACTGGGACGGTGTACTCTGTACCGGACCGGGGTATATACTGGGGATGTCACGGCAGTCTTGGTCCGGACTGTGTCCCGAGCCCACGAGTTGTACGTCCATCCTCTGTAGGTAAAAGTTCCTCCACTGCTTCTGCCTTCTAAACCTCGTCTCGGTCCTCCACTCCACCAAAGCCTGTCTGGTAATGCCACCCGCGTTGTAACTGCACAGAAGAAATCCTGCCCACCTCCTTACTATGCTGGCAGCAGGGCTCAACGCCATTAGGCGGTCTTTACCTTTGAAATGCCTGGGAAATGTGAGTCACACAGCTGAGGAGTTGTGGTCAGCTC